>JAUTCZ010050723.1:0-11112 GCA_032273805.1 Melanodrymia brightae | reverse complement strand
GTGGAGTGGGTTATGAACAGAAGAGAAAACATAACTGCATACATCTATGATGTAAACATGAACAAAAAATGTCATTATGTTACATAAAATTGGCGTTTTGTACATAATATGAATATGGTGGAGTGGGTCATAGCTCAGCGGTAAAGCGTCCCCTTGCGGCTAGATTGGTCAAAGGATCGATCCTCCTCAGGGGACCCATTGGGTTATTTCGCATTCCAACCAGTGATCCATGACTGGTCTAACAAAGTCCATGGTATGTGCTATCCTGTCCAGGAGAGTGGACATAAAAGATCGCTTGCTGTTATTCTAAGAAGGGTAGCCTATGTGGCGGTAGCAGATTTCCTCTGTGACGACCGACAGTAATTTCTTGTTTTTTCTTGCAGCGGAAGCTATTGTAGAACCACTCCAGATAAAGACGTGGTGAGTCCAAATATGTCACGCCGAAGATTACGTGGGAGTGTGGTTAGGTCAAGCGACGTGATAACACAGTCACATACAGTAATGTCTGAAGTGCACACTCCATCACCTATTCAACAGTCAGATGTGTTGATCCAGTCGCATGAGGAGCAGTCGGAAGTGGATCTCGTTGATTCAACAATGGACAATAGACTTTCAGGATATCAAGGTAACACATTTTATCATTCAAACCTGATCTATGTTATTTAAATATGATTTCCACTACACTTTTAAAGAATACTTAACTCGAAAGTTTCTCTGTTTAAGGAATAAATTTATTATCATGAATGACCAAATACATGTACCTGTATGTATTCACTTGCCAACAACTTTCATGATGCAATTCCTTTGAACTAAACATTACAAATGTTCATTTCCATTTAATTTCTGTAAATAATCATCCTAATTAGACAGGATTATTATAATATTCAATATTTATTAGTTTTTAAAAATACTTTTTCTCTTATTTTCTGCAGTTGCTTACAGCACAGATGGAATGGTGTTGCGTTCCTCAAAACATTTGCGTGGCATTTCTACTGAAGATCGAAACAAGCGACAAATGCATGACGTTAATCAAAACCACGGCTTTACAGTTTCTCAGAGTAATTTGGGATCTAGTTTTTCTAGTCTTAGTACTAGTGACACTAGCAGTGTTAAGTCTAGTGTTAAGTCAGTGAGACGGACTCTTGGGAAGCAGTTTGAGGATGAAGACGTTATTGAAAAAGGTTCGTTTGAACAGTCTGAAAAGATGATTCTCGATGAAAACCGGCAATCAGAGAAAAGTTCTTCAGTTGAAAATGTGTTTGGTAAGTGCTTGGTAAATCTTGTAAATCTATTGTGTTTATTCCAGATATTTCTGTACTAACGTTAGGATTCTAATGATACAGGGAGTTATGATATGATACATATTCAAAAGAAGAAGAAGAATTTATTGCATTACACCCATAATTTGGACAGAGCAATATTCAGATAAGTGGGTCGCAATACAATGCCGCAGGCCCAGTGCCGTCTTACCAAATTGTATGGTAGATTAAACCCTGCTGATATAATTTATCTTACCTTTGACTTTTTGTTATTGTTGTGTCGTTGTTGTCACGTTTTGCATTGAGTTGATATTAACCATCTTTCTTGTCTGCCATGAAGTTTACGTTTGGTTTGTGTAACTTGTGTTTATTTTTGTTTTGTTGTTTTTGTTTCTACTAATCTTCAGGATGGATAAATGGGCTGTGGACCACGATAACGCACACGGATACATCGACAATGTTTGGTAGATCTGACACACAGATAGACAGCCACCTAGCTACGTCTGTACATGATGTAGTACACACAGAATCTGATGTCAAACACAAGCGTTACAGTGATGTTGGCACTAACACGGATAGCACTGATTCACCGAGTAACTCTTCTGACTATGTTTCACGTTCGCACACAGACAGTTACAATCGTAATTACGTATTTGAAAATTACGCCGCAAGTCCTAGCATTTTGAAAAGTACACCTACTGTTGGTCCGTCTTGGACACAGAGATTAATCCATTCTTACAGGACAACCATACAGGGTCAGTACGTTCAAAGTATATTGTAGCTTTGCATTTTCTTTGTATTGTTGTAGACCAAAAAAAATGTTTGTTTAAGATTCCATGGTGAAAAAGATGGGGTTGGTACATCTAGTATCTCCTTTTTTCTCTTCTAGTGTTTTAGCTAAAAATTCAGTTTGGTATAAAACAAAATCTTGAAGATTTTCGGATCACATTGACCCATCAGCCATGGAACCAAAGCAAAATATATCGGTTTCACTATGTACTTGAATTGTTCTGTTGCTATGGATATTTGTATTCTGTTTCGCTATATATTTGTTTGTGTCCTATTTCAGTGTATATTTGTATTTTATTTCTCTGGTGCGGAATGTGACTCCAGGATTGGATAAATCCCATAAATATTGTTCTCCTGGGCTACTGCTTTAACGTGTGTGTAGCCCACGCTAACCCAATGTACTACCAAATAAATCTATCAATAAAGCTTTGTAAACAAATTATTTCTACTTAATACTTTTTAGCCACTTGTATGCTTTTACTAACTTTATAGAAGTGTGGATATTTGATAATCTTTTTGTCACTGTTAGGGCTACATGATGCTGGCCTATCAGATTATCAATATGTCGTAGCCCAGTGAGGCCTAACATTAAAAAGCAATCCTCATCATTGGACCCATTGGATTATTTCCCATTCCAACCACTGATCCACGACTGGTTCATCAAAGGCCATTAAATACTACACTTGCATCCATTATAGATCGGTGATCTTACAACTCATTGCTTAAAATGTATCCAATTCTCTTTTACTTGTTGGAGATATTTTTAAACAACTCGTAAGATCACTGATCTCTAACGGCCACTTGTTTAGTAATCTCTACATGTATGTGCATGTAGATCCTGTCATTAAATATGATAATGATCAATACAGTTTCATAGCAATTATTACAATGATTGTTTCTTTATTTTTCACAGGTCATGATGACGAAGACGAAATTTCAGGTATTATTTTATTATTGGTTCTTGAAACCTGATCTATGTTATTTAAATATGATTTCCACTACACTTTTAAAGAATACTGAACTCGAAAGTTTCTCTGTTTAAGGAATAAATTTATTATCATGACCAAATACATGTATGTATTCACTTGCAAACATTTTAAGATACTTTTTTTTAAAAGAAAATGTAAATGTAAAAATTGAAATGATTTCCCAAGCCAAAATTTTTAAAACTACTTTGTGGGAGTGAGCAGACATAAAATAAAATAAAGATCGGACTGTCTACACTATAAAAAGAAAAATAGAAACAAATAGTTTAGGTTCAGTGGGAAAAAAATAGAGTCGGTCGGCAAACCGTAAACAACCTTTTTTTTTGTCCAATAACTAATTGTTATTAATCAATGTATCTTTAATGATTACTAATTTGTGTTTATAGATGATGAATTTTCAAGCACTTCCACAAGGACGAAGATTCACCAAGAATCAACTGATCATACAAACATATTCACATCCATTTCAGGTATGGGACGTAAAACTATATCAGTTTTCAATAGATATTCCATAAAGGAATTATATACATATGTATATTATTTTTTACAAATAAAACAATATTTACATGTGGCCTGATAAAGAAAAAATATGTGCATAGTGCATTGATGGATAGAAAAACAAAAATGAATGCATAATTTTATTCTATATTCTTTATTTACTGAAATCTGTTAGAATCTGAATTTTTCAGATAAAAAATAAAGAGTATGGTCCAAAGGGTACAAAAAGTAACGTTTACAGTAAAAAAAAATTAAAGGGACAGAACGTATATAAAGCAGAGCTCTACAAATATGTGTAGCAAAACTCATTCTATATAACAAGCATTAATAAACTAATTAGTGGGTGCGAAAGAACAATTAATTTTCATTAATTAGTGTACACAACTTTAATTAAAAGGCATATAAGCTAGTTAGTTGGTGCGAAAATATGATTAAAATTGTTTTGGGGGATTTGGAGGAGGGGCAGTTTCATATTCTTTGTTTGCATGGGTTTGTTTATGATGCATGTTTTCCTTACAGATTTTGCTGGTTCTATTTGGTATCATACTGGTTCACAAGCTGTTGAAGTTATTAGGAGGATCGTTTCATGGATTCACTACTTAGTCATTTTTGATGTTTGGCTTTTGGCAAGGTAAAAAATTTTAAATATCAGTTATGAATTTGAAAATTGAAGGAAATTGGTTACTTAAATTACTTTAATCCTTCGACCCATCGAGCCGCACTTTCTCTAATATTAAGTTTCTTTATTATCTCATTGTTTTACTAATTGTTCTGTTTCAGAAGGCGACGTGGTCTGTGCTGTTTATGTTTGTTGCTTCCTCTACTCTTTTTGCTGCCATTTTTACGTGCTGGTGAGTTATCTCCTCTTGATATTACTCCTTTTTTTTTCTTTTTTTTTTTTTACATATTTCATGAGTGGAATTAATAAAACTATTGATATTTTTTTTAATAGAAAAGATTTACAATTAAAAACATTCCATTTTCAGTACATGTATATTAACTGTAATAAATGTATTGAGGAGAGTGATTGTTAACCTGGCACCTTTTCAGGAGAGTGATCTTCAGCTCGCATTCATTTTCAACTTAGTTGAAACAATATTTATTACAGACAAATATATATACATAGTGGTTTGGGATTGGCCAACATGCAAAAGCCTACGTTAAGGCCTCTCCCTACAGTATATTTGTATTTTCGACTTGAAAGCAACACTGTTTCCAATCACATGTTTTTACTGTTTACCATTTTTTTTAAATGTTTATCTTTCTATTTTTCAGCGTTGTATGATTCAGAACTGTTGTCACGTTCTCTTCTTAGTGCTAAGTCAACATTCATTCCATTTTTCTGGCAGAATCAAAAAGTTGTCAATCAGGTAGGTTTCATCTTGTGTTGTTTATGAGGCATGCAAAACTTGCCGGAATGATCGTTTCGTTTGCACAACATGTGTTTTGCGTAACCCATTTTCAGTTCCCTCATACATGGGCTTCATAAATGGGTTACACAAATTTTCAATTTTCACATGCCTGTTATAACAATTTAGTATTGTGATAAAATAAGTTCTTTTCAACAAAAACCATCATTTTATAAAAATGAAACTTCGAATGGAAGTGAACAGACAAGCAAGGCTAAATAAGAAGGTAATAGCTTGGGTAATCATGTTGAGAGAATAAGATAAAATATAAAATTTAACGAGACCACTGGAACACGTTGATTATTATGAGTGGTGTTTGGATGTTAAACAAATGGTTATATCAACACTTTGTCAGAGAGGAAACCTGCTGTCACATAGGCTACTCTTACAGAATAATAGCAAGGTATCTTTTATGTGCTCCAGTGGTTACGTTAAACAAACATTATCTTTTTTTTCTTTTACTTGTGTGGTATACATTCTACGGACTTTATTGCTATAAGAAAGGTATATTGAATCATTCAGTAAAACACGAGTCAGATATATATCGGCTGTTAAATGAATATGTATCGGACACATTTAATCAGGATTACATAAAATACCTTTAGCTACTTTTGTGGACATAACAAATTTTCTGGTTACATGTATGCAAATTTGGAATTTGTTCACTCTTTATAAGACATCAATTTTTTTTATTAATTTCTTAATTATCAAAGTCTGCACGTAACTGGTTACTGGTACAGTAGTGATACTTGTTTTTTTCAGTTTTCCAGTTTTGATACAGTAAATTTGAATGAGAAGGTGCAGCAAATCGTTATCCAGATGCAGAGGAATCAAGGGCCACAACTCACAGCCGCAGACATCGAGGGAATAGTTAAAGGAGTTCTCAGTGAAGAGTTATCTACCTTGAAAAGAGATTTGTTGCAGCAAATAAATGACGGAAAAGGAAATATGGTATAATTACTAAATAGTGTCACATTCATAGGAGAGCTTTTTATGCCATGTTTGATAAGTGTATGCTAACAAAAGAATTCTACATTAAAGAAAACAATTTGATTAACACCATGCAGTTAACGACTTACTGGTAAAAGAATTGACTAAGCATTTGTTTATATTTTTGCAAAAGCATTGTTCTGTAAGTTAAATATTCTGAATACGGCAGGTGACAAAAATGGTCAAAATCACTCGTCTTTCTGTGCTATCGGCGACGTTAGTGGACATTACCATTATGACCAAATGCATCTTATTCAATACCATTTCCAGGCTTTAAAATGCATTGTGGGCAAAAATTACACCATCATTATTAACAGTAAATATTCTAGATTGAACATGGAGATTTTACTGGATTTGCAAAATTGAATATCGATTGATAATTTTTGTTTTTGAAGGCTGATTTATTTTATAACTCTACTTTTGTTCAGTATCCCATATGCGATTAAAGTTTTTAATTTCTGTACGGCCCACTTTCAGGCTTCCTGGCAAACTGAGCAGAAACTGAGCTATTTGTCTCTAGAAGGTCGTCTTGCTGCTGCTATGAATGTGTCCGAGGTAAGGAATATTTTTAATGCAAAATTGCTGGTATATAAAGAATGACAGGATGTCAGATGTGAGAATAGTTATATTTACGACGCTTACATATATGACTGTTTAACGACACCTCTGGAACACATTGATTATAAATCAGCGGTTATTGGATATCAAACGCACGGTTATATTGACACTTGGTCCTAGGGGGAACCTGCTGCTGCCACGTAGTCTGCTCTTCTAATGACAGTGAGGATCATTTATGTGTACTTTCCCCACAGACAGGGTAGCACACACTACGGCTGATAGACAAGTCATGGATCACTGGTTGGAATGGGATATAACCTAATGGGGCCCCCGAGGAGGATAGATCCTTTGACCCATCGAGCCTCAGGCGGACATTCTTGTGCTGAGCTATGTCCCACACCCTCTCTTGATGAAATAAACATTTTATTTGACGATAATACACACAATTATGTTCTCTTTATCCAGCAATTCAGCTGTAGGTCAAATTAGTTTCAGTTTATGCTTTACTTTGACCTCTTATAGATGGGTAATCCCTGAGTGTTGCTGACAGTCTATTTATATATAAATATATCAAGCAAATTCAAAACTGACCTAATGTTAGATATTTTATGTATTATTAAATGTTGCAATTTAGATACTGAGATGCACACATTTATGTTCCTTTTATTTTATTGAAAGCAACAAATTCAAAGTATGCTATACACCATTTTGTCAAAAGAAAACCAGTGTATGTCATAATTAGAGAAAATACTTTAATTTTCAGGAACTTGAAAAGAAATTACGAGATTCTATGTCTGCTGCATTCAAGTAAGTTTTGATTATTTTGTCTATTTTTAGTAACGTAAATGTGTCCAAAATAGTTACAGATTCATTCTCATGGTAAAGTATACTCCTGAAAAGTAAAAATGGTGTAATTTTTCTATACTTTTCCCTCAGAGAAAGCAAGGAAGATGTTGACGTAGCTCTAAATAAAAATCTCCTGCTGGAAGAACAGCTGCTAGCCCTGAGTGCCGACATCTCCAGTCTGCGACTCTCTCAGATGGAAATGCTGGCTGGCATGAAGAATTGTTGCCATAACGACACTTTCTTTGCAGCTCTCGTTACGAGTCAGGTTAATGACATACTGTCGCAGGTAATTTACTAGATTACACTGACTTGATAATAGACTTTGTGTGTTCTTGTTAGGGTGGGGTGGGGTGGGAAGCAGGTAACAAAAGTGGATGACCGTGTCTGTTGAGGAAGGAGTAGCATATTATTTAAATTATCTAAATTTGAAATTGTCATCCATTCTGTACTAAATAAATTATTAATCTACATCATGGCTGATAATATACATGCTATTAATGTAGATCATGGCTAATAATCTACATGTCATTACTTTAGATCATGGCTGATATTAATTAATATACATTATACATGTTATTACTCTAAATCATGGTTGATAATATACATGTTATTCTAGATCATGGCTGTTATTAATATACAGTGAAACCCCTCTATGTTCAGTTTAGAGGGAATTCCGGTTTACTGAGGGTCCGGTTTAGACAGGTGTTACTGTACATGTTATTTCTCTAGATCATGGCTGGCCATGGAGGGACTGGTTCAGATTCCTATGGTGGCTTTTTCTCCTGGCTGAACACGAAGTATGTACAAAGAGAAGACTGGGAACAGGATCTTGCTGAACTGAAGACTGACATCGCTAACCGACTCATACAGATAAACAAGGAACAGAGATCACAGGACGTTTATGTTCAGAGTGATAGCTCCAAGAGCCCTGGACTTAGCGATGAGGTGACCACAATCATATTTCCGATGCAAACTTTATTCATGTAAAATTGTAACGTTCCAAAATTTAATAAAAAATTCCAATTTTGAAAAGACTGGATATAAAGTCTTTTTTTTATACTCTCAAAAAAACAGTTATTACTCTTCAAGAATAATACCCAATTAACATTAATAAGTTTTCTTAACATTTAGAAACAGCGCGTAATATTTTCCCTTATTTTCCAAAAAAGTACCCTAGAACAGTGCATAATATTTTCCCCAATTTTCCAAAAAGATACCTGAGAAAAATGGTGCAGATTATATGCTGCATATCATCCCTCTATCCGTTATTACTGTTTCAATCACTTGCTATTTGATTACCATGATGTTAATATTACACTAATAATCTTTTATTAAAATTCCAGTATGTTCGTTTAATTGTTGACGAAGCTATTCTGAAGTTCAGTGCAGATAAAACGGGCATGGCAGACTTTGCTATGGAATCCGTAGGTATGTTGTCGTTACATGGGGTGATGATATGAGTTGTCCTAGTGTTCGCAGTGTCATTCCAACATAAAAGCATAATTTTATTCTAAGACTTCTGTTAGCAAATAAAACCTGCATATATTTCGTTGCAGCCTTACATACAGTCATGTATGAATTACTTTGTTTTCTTTTAACTAAAAATGTTTTAACATTTTTTTGCTGTACTAGTTAAACGTTAATCTTATGATAGTTCCCTTTCATTCTTCAGGTGGCAGCGTGATTAGTATCCGGTGTACCGATACTTACTACAAGAAGACTGCACTTGTTAGTGTGTTTGGAATACCACTGTGGTATGCGTCCAACTCCCCAAGAACTGTTATTCAGGTGACTTTTAATATGGTTTGCATTGGTCCTTAACAACCTTGAACTTACTTGAATTTTATCATTTAAATTAAAGGCCACTGCACTTCATATTTAATATCAACAAAATATTACTTATTGTTCTTACTACGTGAGTAATTATTAGTTATTTGTGTATTTTAATAGCTATTCTAAGTACAGTTTGGAGAAGGGCATCTCAGTTCAGGAGCATCCACCTGAGGTTCGATAGGTCGACGGGTCGATCCTCCTCAGTGGACCTATTGGATTATTTCCTGTTCCAACTAGTGATCCACAACTTGTCTATCAAAGGCCATAGTACGTGCTATTCTGTCTGTCTGTCGGAAAGTGCACATAAAAGATCCCTTGCTGTTATTCCAAGAAGAGTAACCTATGTGGCGATAGCAGGTTTCCTCTGACCAAGTGTTGATAAAATTGTGTGTTTGACATCCAATAACAGCTGATTAATAATCAATGTGTTCCAGTTGTGTCGTTAAACAAACTTTATCATTTATCCTTTGATAAGTACAGCATCAATTTGTTGGGCCATTGGATATTTTGAATTACGTGAATTATTCATGTGATAAAATTACTTTCATTCACAGTTTTTCATGTCAATATATTATATATGTGCTGTTCACGTTTTCTTTAACACGATTTATTTTGATTTTAATTTTCAGCCAGATGTACATCCAGGTCAGTGCTGGGCCTTCAAAGGTAACCATGGTTACATTGTAATACAGCTCGCAACATCAGTCCAACCAACAGGTTTCACACTGGAGCACATCTCGAAGTTACTCTCACCAGCAGGAAATGTGGACAGTGCACCCAAAGATTTTGCTGTGTTTGTAAGTAAAAATGACCAATATCGGCTAATAAATAGAAAATAAGCAGAAAATAAGCAGCCAATAACATGATATTCTTCTTCTTCTGCGTTCCCAAAGCCATGCTCAGACTTCCAGTCCTGTTTTCACCAGGAAGTCTGCTGTCCGATGAAGGGACGCCGCCAGTCCCCAAAGTTTCTCTCTGAGGTCCACTGGATACGGGCCAGGTTTTGACATGATATGATATCAGCTTTGTACTGTAAAGTTAAGAATGGAGAATTCCACATTGGGACACCACAAAGAGTGGATTGTTCTCCCGTTCGGGATTTCTGTAATGCTATGGTTTTTTTATCACGATAACGAGACAAAGAAAATGTTTTTTCCATGATAAATGATTAATCTTTTTGATAAGACACATGAAAGTGTTGATAACACCACCAAGAAAACATCTTGTGATGTTTTAGAACGATATTTATTGAGAACGCCTTGTAATTTAAGTGTTTCGTGCTGTATGATATTGGCATTGTTTAAACACTCTAGTCATTATCAGTGTACAGATGTCTTTCAATCTGTCTTGTGAAAATGTTGACTATTATCTATTGTCCACATAATTTCTTTATTTTTCTAAAAACATTTTAATTTTTTTATTATGTTTTATATAAACTAAAACCTGTGTTAAGCAGACACCAAAGGGAGTAACAAAAATCGCCTTTTAATTCAAGTGGCTGCTTAATACAGGTCATACTTGACTAATTGTTTAATAGAGGTACCAGCTATAGCAGGTCAGACTTTATGCATACATTATGGATTATTATGTATTTAGTTCAACTGAAACTGACAATATGTTGCAGGGTTTGGACAATGAAACTGACAATGCTGGAACACCTCTCGGAAACTTTTCATACAGCCAAGAAGGGAACCCTGTCCAATTTTTCCCTGTGCAGGTATGTTAGCTATTACATTTGTTATTAAGAATTTTGAACTGTGTCCCAACTTGTTAATACATACTTCAAATAGTTAAACAGGCTGCAGAATGACCGGGTTCGTATTGCAAAAAGCGATGCAAAATCTTGTGATATTTTTACTAATTTTCTAAGTGCTAATCAAATTCCAGTAGTTGCTTTTCCATTCTCCATCCAGTAGGAAAAACTGCTAATCACAATTTTAAAAA
>JAUTCZ010050722.1:0-19650 GCA_032273805.1 Melanodrymia brightae | reverse complement strand
TGCATGTTGGTCCCCCCACTCTAAAACGTGTGGGGGGGGGACATGTCCCCCTGGCCCCCACCAAGTGACGCCCATGATCTCCCATAAATATGTAGGACGACAGGGGCAGATGCAGGATTTTGGTATGGGGGGGGGGGGGGCGGGGGTGCTGGATAAAAAGGGCAAATAAACAAATATATATCAAAGGGCACCATGTGGTCTGGGGGGCCTCCCCCATGAAAAACATTTTAATTTAGGACCGCTCAGGCGCGTTTCCCAGCGATAACCGATACGGTTACGCCTTTTTTTCACGCGTAATTATAAAAAAGGGCACTCGACAAGGGGGTATGCTTACCCTATCATTTTAATTACTTCTAGTTTCCATTAAAATTCACCATTAGGCTATATATACACCTACAGACTTAAAATATTCAAAACGGCTCCATTTTTTAAAAATATAGCCCAATTGTTTAAATTTAATAACTTAACAATTTTAGGTCCACAAATCAATTTATACCCTTTAGTAAATTCATATTAAACATATCCAACTTCTATTCTACACTAATTAAATTAATTCCAAATTTCAATAGCGCTTTTTGTTCTCCCTCTACTCACCTTGGATGGGCATTACATCGGGCTTTGACCTCTGACGACAGACCGTGCCAATGGATGCAAGCTCCCAAAACTGTTGGCTATTGGCTACTTTGGAGCAATTTTTTTTATTTTTTTATTGAAACATTTTATTTGTAAATAAATACAAAAAGGGATCGGGCACAAGTTTAACAACTTTTTTTATATGAAATACCCAATCACGATCTGCATATATGTAGCACAATGCCCACCACGTACGTTTGTGCCCATTTGTAAATAAGATATATTATTGCATACTAGTTTACAGTAGATTCTACATTTAGTACGACAGGAAACCAGATTTTAGGCGGAATGATTTCGGGATATTTCCAAAAATGACTTATATAAATGCATATTATGCTGTCATCTCTTTAAATACACAGTGTCATTATCAGAAATGTAACCCCCGACGTCTTCGCATCTGTTACACATTTGATCGGACGTTGAAGGATACCATGCCATTTTGGCGAGATTTTGTTCTGGTGGTTGTACTTTGACATACTCGCCAGCAAGAATGCATAAACTATGCTCTATATTAGGATTGAAGCTAAGGTTCTGTGTGAACAAGTGAATTGTAATAATACCATTTCATGGAATCGTGCATAACGGTCTGTTTCACAATCCGCACAAATTTAGGTCGCTGCTCATTCAGTCATATCCTCATTTGAGATACAGCGGTTCTAAATAAAATAGTGGATAAAGTTGGTTTCTTTAACACAACTGGATCACAGTGGTTACTAATAGGCAGGGATTGGATGTCAAATACATGGTTATGTTGACACATGGTCTCTGAACAATCTACCACCACTACATAAGCTACTCATACCAAACAACATGGGGTCTTTTATGTGTACTTTCCCTCAGAAAGATAACTCACAATACAGCTTTTGATGAACCAGTCATGGATCACTGGTTGGAATAAGGAATGGCCCATTGGATCCACTGAGGATAGTTTAACATGTTTTTTATTAATGTACTGAAATGTTTAAGTTGTGATCGAGTGCCTAAAGAGAATCGCTCACGGTTTTCGCTGGAAAATAGGCACCACGTGACAAGGGCATGGATCTTAGTCTGCAGAGAAATAACGTTGGGCTTTGCTTCGCTGCACTCCAGATAATAGCCTGACCTTAAAAGTGTAACAACTTTTCAGAAGCTATTTTTGGCAATCGATGCATATTATTGTAAACGGAGCAATTTAACGTAATATAATGACATTTCAACATTTCTGTTGTTTGTAGTCGTAAAATAAATGTATGCAATTATGTAGATGAACAAGGACAGGGTTTTCACTTGTTATAATGATTATACACACATGAATTGTCTTGTGGCTGGCTCCATTCCTTATGTCACGAGAAATGGTGAGCGATCGTCTTTAACTTGCACATAGGCACCATTTAACAACTGTCAAGAATTTAAATTCAAAACAACACATTAAAATCAAAACACGTTCCAACAATTGAGATTTATTTTGATGAATAAATGATTAATGTTAAACTACAAAGGAAAATAAGACGAAAACAATTAATACATACGGAACCATTAAATAATTGGACAAAACGAAAAAAAAAGAAAGAAAAAAAAAGAAACTAAATATTTCACTAAAAACAATGAACACCAAATTGGTTTATATTACTTTGTAGCCGATACGATATGGAGCACGATTTTAATTAGTATCAGAAACATATAAAATTACATATACCAGTAAATAGTATCCAAAAAGACGTGTACAGGAATACTGTAAAATCGGTAATATTCGTAGATGTAATTTTTCGTGATTTCCAAAGATAATTATGTAGTTTTCGCATTGCAAAACCCCATTGCCGTCTGTTTAACGGTTATCATTGATAGTAAAATTATTAGTGAGATTATAATTTTCACGGTTAACTGTGAAAATTACAGACATGCGAATAATATCCATTTTACAGTATAAGAACCAATCTGGAATAAGGTAAGATATATCCGTTTCAGTAATATTTTAAAGCCAATTTTACATGCAACCGTGCACCTAATTCTATTTTTAATATACATGTAGTTATTTAATTTCTAATTTGTTACATTTGAATGAAAATATTTACTCAGGTTTCTACAAATATCAAAAGATGACCAATTTCTAACTACGAAAACAATGGCTTACAAAGTGTCTAATATATTAAGTCATTGCATCATTTTTCAACACAATGGACAAGACAATACATATATCATGGACAAGTTTCACATTGGCCAATAGATGCTGGTGGACCATGGCTATTTAAACAGACATATTATGCCATTCTATGCCTCATATAATTTCAAAACATTTATCTAAATTGTGAGACAAATATTATTTACAGCAGATACAAAGATTTTTTTTTTTAATTTTGTACTTTTTGTAATACACGTAATAAAAAAAAATCCCGCCCATTTAGAAGAGCTCCTTGAATTTTTTTACTAAATATAATTTTGATTTAATCATTCAAACTATTTAGCTGAGTCTTTTGGCAATCTATTCGTACGACATAGACAGATACATTTTATGTAATTATGACATTTCAAAATTTCTGTTGTTGTTTATAACCATATAATAAATGTATACAATTATTTAGATAAACAAGGACAATGTTTTCTCTTCTGTGTATACACAATTGAATTTGCGTGTAACTCACTTCACTCTGTCATCACATGATAATGCTTTTCAGGCCAAACTAGTGAATGATTCTCTTTAAATCATGGTTGTGTCAAGTCATTTTTTTAGCACTGTGTAAAACTTTAAGGTAGTGGATAGGGTGTGGCTGGGTGGGTGAAGATATCTTGAGTCGTTTCTTTAGGGGAATACTTCATTTTAACACAAAATGGTTTGATTAAATTATGAGTAGGTGCAGACAATGATTTATGCACTCTATAGCATACCAGTATGTAGTTTACTGCAAAAGATGACTACTTAATAAAATAATACAACTAATGGATGGCTGACATTCACAATTAAATGATATGCCATTAAAGTAGTCAGAAAATGAGTACCGGGTAAATAATAAAAACACATCACTCGACTAAATAGTACACATTCATTCTTAATAGGTAAACACATAAAAAAAATATATATATTAATATTACATTTTAATAATGTATTTAACAAATTTATATCACTCAGAAATTGTGATTTTGATACAATACCTTAAAGTATTTAAAGAAAATCTGTTTTGCTTTTGATTAAAGGAAAAACACAACTAATATTTGTTGAAAATTGCATGCAAAACAAAAATAAAGGTGTTTTTCTACACAATGAAAAAGCAAGAATGTCTGAAGACATTATTAAACACGATTTACCAGTCTAAAAATAGAATTGGAAATTTTTTCTTCCAACCTGGCTGTACTGATCAGTGAATGGTTTTGTTTTGTGTTTTTACTGTTTATTCACTCTAATTTACGATCTAGATCACGATGACGTACATAACAATTTTGGTTAAAAATGAGAGCGATTGTCATTAATAGCAGACAAAAAGTTTCTTTTCCAGACTACCATATTTTGTCCTAAACATGCGATTTTAATTACTACTATAGTCGTCTCTAACCTGAATATAATTACATGTGTACACCTAATAAGTGACATCTTGTATCATGATCATTAGAAGTGTGTGATATACAGTAAGTTCTAAATAAATTAACAATGTAGTTCAGACAAACAGTGGAATATGGAGTGAAAATTAAGTATCATTTTGTAGATTTGATGTATGTTATGGTAATTTTTATTGAAATTTTAAGAGATTTTCTTAAATATTCCCACTTTAAAATAATTTTGGAAATAGGAAAATGTTGATGGAGGGGGGTGGGGGGGAGACAATCCACTTCAACTTGGGAAAATGATATGATTTAGGCCTACTTCGCGCAAGACCATTGTGGACTATAGTCGATCTATAGTTCGTTCGAACTCGTTATAGTCAGACTAAAGTGCGTTCACGCGATCAACCAGACTAGACATGCGCAGTGGAGGAACTATAGTTAACTAGTGGTGTGCGCCCGAAGTAGGCCTTAGTGATCAGTGGATTGCACATGTATAAACTTCCATTACTTTTTATCAATGGAAAAATGACGTGAGCAAAACGTTCTCATGGGGAGATAAAGCAAATTGGTTTGCTAATAATCAAGTCATATTTTTTTTTTTAGCAAACATGTACAAAATAAAACATCAGAAATGTGACGAGATAGTTGATGTTAATTGGTAATTATTTTAAACTGTCACGACTAGCACTATGAGGTGATAATCAAAACAAGGATGTATTATTGTATTATGAGTAGCATAGCATTCGTGGGGGTTACTTTTACCTATCTTTTATCATTTAGATTACATATAATACATGTTAAATTGAAAATTAAAACAAGACTATTTACAGTATAAATAGAAATACAAAACAAAATTAAAAATCTCCATATAAATTTAATGAACATTAATAGAAATGACAGCATTAATAAAAGTCTAAATTCTCTTAGCTCCACGTCCTCATAGTGCATGATTCGGACACACGCTCGTCTTAACTACTTCCTATTCTACTACCCCAACTCTTAAATGAAAAGAATTATTTGTATGTACATGTATCCCAGAAAAATAATAGTACAGTAGAATCTTGTTGGCTCCAACGTGGAAGTGTCGAATACATGGCAACGCTCGAACCAAGATAGAAGTCCTGAATTATTTTATTGTATTAAGTTGCTGATGCTTGGGTCGAACAGTTTCTTGAGCACTGACGGTGTTCGAGCCAATGGGATTCAACTGTATGTAGATATAGTACTGGTAGTAAATGTATAATCAAATATATATTACCATAAAATTATTAAAATACATAATTACTTCCCGAGTCTTGGATAGTGAGTCTCGAATAGGACCAAGAGTATATTTACAGTACTACACATATTTAAACTTAACGTATTGTCAATCTATTATGACTGGTTATCATAAAAATGTAGCAAACTCTATAAATCTACAGAATATTGATAAAATTTATAGCACGTACACTATAATAAATCTATGGGACATTAATAAAAATCTCAGCACTTACATGTAAAGTAAAGTTCTACCATTTATAGACAGTTGAGAATGCAATCTCATCGACATTTTCTTTTCTGCAACACCTCTCCAAACCCCACCACAATAGAAAAGTTAATAGTGCATGTACAATCATATTAGTAATATTCATATATGTAAATTTATAGTCAACTGTATTAAAAATATATGAAGACTTTTTACCACTATAAAAATGGAGTAACCTCATAGGTTACTTTCCTTCAATGACATCCTCGTAATCTGCAGTTAGATGATCACGGTTCATTGGCAGATAAACATGGCTGTCTTTACAAAAACTAGATACAGGTGGAACTATAGTGGCATGGCTTGGAGCGTTAAGTCAGTGATTATGCTATTTACATATTCCATGATGTGATGTCCCTTCAACATTTGTAATAAAGCTTATAGAAACCGGAGTAAAGATCCATTCACGCAATACACAACAGTTTTAATACAATTTATAGAGAACAGGAAATAATTCTGACACTTGACAGTATATAAATATGCCTTACAATGGACTCTGTCTAAACGAGATCATTGTGGGATCTACAAAGTTTGATGGTTTAAACAGTGCGTAATCAAGTTTTTCTGTTATAAGTCTATTTGGGACTAGAAAAATCAATCTTGTTTAGACAGAGTGCACTATGTACATGGCTGTTAACGAAAGTGAAAAAGTGGTCCAGGGCAGACAAAACGGAAACCGGGAACGGCCGAGTGATTTTCCATTTATCTAACACACAAAAAAAAGCACAATTTCTCTCATGACGGAAATCCATCTCAGGACGGACAGTTAACAGCCATGTATGTACGTATGTATTATATACAAACAAATTTACAAATTCAAAGAATGTTTTTTATTATTATTAGCAAGTGAAATTTACTGAGCTGTAAAATGGATATCTTTAATATCATCTACTATTTATATCACATATCTAACTATTAACTAGCCAGCAGGAAAAAATATGCAATAAATTAGTTTTATGCAGGGTTGTAGCTTTACGATTGAATACATTATTTCTGCTCGATATAAATATATATATATATATATATATATATATATATATACTGAAATACATTGAATTGTTTTTTTTCACTAAATGTGTAAATTTTACAGATTTTTATAATCTCCCACAATATAAAGCATTTGTGCTTCATTATTATTATTATACAATATTATGTGGTGTTTGGTAAGTTTGTTTCCTGGTTTCAATGTCCTTAATTTATTTACAATGATTAAATTATCTATACAAACATAAAATTATTGTCACTTTTTGGTTCTTTTTTCTTTCCAAGTATTTTGATACATAATATAGACTGATGGTTACTTTTTACCAGGTTCAATCTTTTAAAGCACTTCTTTTCCTAGTATGTTTAACTTCAGCATGTTTGTTTTTTTCTATTTTAAACCGATTGTGCCATTTTTTTGGTTTGTTTATTACCCATGTTTACATAGGATGCAGAACTATTCTCACTTCAACTGACATTTAATATTATTCAGGGATTATTTGCTTATACAATATCTTTTCCCATTAACGTAAAAACAGCATAATTTTCAAGTATACCTTTAACTTCGGTCATCTCAAATAAGTAATAACCTGTATTTCAATTAATATTCAGGAATAAAATTAATTAAAACAATCTGTTGATTTGTTCAGAGATTTTGACTCAACCATATTTATCATAAAATGACAAAATTTGGTTTAGTTTTTATTGGTACAGTACCATCAGGCTGCTTACATTTGTAAGTGACCTAATACATACAACTAAACATGTGCAATGTGTAGTTTGATTTATAAGGGATAAGTACGAGTTAAATATTAAAGAATTGCATCATGAACAGATGGTCTGAAATTAGGACCACATGACTAAAGGGAAATTCCTCGAAGCCTAGTTTTAGAAGCATAGTCATCTGACACTTCAATTGAAATAGTATGATAGCCAAACATATTGATTGGTGTGCTATCAGTGATTCCTGCAACAAAGTGACCCATGTTATGTTTTACCCTGTTGTTCCAATGGAAATATAGAAAATAGTCCATAGAACTTATAATTGTAAAAATTTATGTTAGTTTATTCCAATTCCAGTAGATATTACACACTAATAGAAATTGATAGCACATGTAAATTTATTCTACAATTAAGCAATATTTCCAACTTTTGTACCAAAAAATAATAATATAGTGTTAACTCAATTTGAATATAACAGATGACCAAAGGCCCAAACCAATGGGAATTGAGATAGGCAAGTGTTGTTTGAAGATTTTTTAAAACATTTTTACTGTACCCTCTCCAATTACTCCATTTTTTGTTTATTTAAATAATAACATTAAGCTTTGTAAATAAAAATATAATCGAAATCATTATTAATCTGGTAAGTCCCACATTGAATTAAATATTTGTATACATGTATGTACACTACTGTACAAGTAATATTGTCTTAGAGAGTATTTAAAAAAAATAGATCGTTCAAGAACTAGTAATCCTGTGCAACAACTGCTTCTTTGAGGCTTGCTACTATTCTCAATAAAAGTTTGGCTAGCCACATTGTAAGCAGCCTTCCGTTGATAACACCAACATAGATCAATAAAGCAGAATTGGCATAGCATTTCTACATGTCTTGTCCAGACCTAAAAAGGCCAAACATTGATTTTCCCCAAAAACGTACATCCCTATGATGTATAATTCCAATCTAACATACCTAAATTGAAATGAAAGAGCAATGCACAGGATTAGTTACTAACGATAGCCAGGATTTAACTACACAAAAAGAGTCCGTTCAACAAATATGTATGCATAAAATTAGTTTGATGAGGTAATACACTACGAATGCAGAATACTACTCAGGTATATATATATTATTAGACATTGTTATTCCCACTTATCAATTTCATTAAGATCTTTCAAACAAGCGTCCAAATTAAATTCACTGAATATCTCCTGCTCAATTGATCCGTCATCATTGACGACACTGGATGTGATTTTCATTGGTGAGCTTCGATTCCTCGATTGGCCGTCGATCTCGTCCTTGGGATTTAGCACTGTATAGTTTTCGCTGGCGACAGGAGATAACAAGCTACTGGTGGGTGAAGTGGACATCGCCGTCGATGCTTCTGAACATGTGTCGGAGGCAGAATCACGGGCAATGTGGAGGTCGGTTTCCAGAGAACTCTCTAATGATCCCTCAGATGAGCATTCAGCAGACACGTCCGTGCTGAAAATGACAAGTAAAACTATTAATTTGTGGTGGCGTGTGTATCAGATTTATTATTCTGATACAACTAGCATGATGATTTATGTATGCGGTCATGAACAACTAAATAAACCCCGTTATGTATGCTGTCATGAACCAAAAAAAAAAAAAACCCAGACTAAATGGGCAGTGTCTATTTCAAATATAAGTAAACTGTTAAAAAACATGAACTATGATTATTTGTTAAAGAGCCAGGCTCATGGAGAACATAATTTACAATTGTTTGGTATCTATGAATTACTTTTACAATATATGCGAAGTATCAGTAAAAATGTTTTTTAAATTTGACCGTTCTTTTTTGTTATATATTTGCAATAATAAGTAGCGTTTTCTCCATCGCATGCAAAAATCATTCTGGACTACAAGAGCTAAACTACTTAACCCTGTGACGTACTGGAGATTTTTACAAATAAAAGTACAAGAAAATTACATATAGTCCTAATAGGGGCAAAAAATGGTTAAATTTTTTTTTGTAAATGTCATCGGCTAAAACGTATCTTCTATACAGTTAATTGTTGTTGGTTACTCAGTTAAGGGTATAACGATAAGGAGTTGCTATACATCTATCCAGATAAGTTGATCATGATACGATGTGTAGGATAATATAACATGCTGCCTTTGAATTTGAAGGAGTATGCTTTAAGATATAGGTACAACAAAATTAACCTGTTGCTATGTTTTCTATTGCATGCATTTGGTGGATCCCACGAATGAAGCAGTATTCTCCATCTGCGAACTTGTTTATCCCAAGATCGACGACTTGACTTTATGTACATTGACCTCAAGCGGACCCTCTACCGACGAGATAAATCTCACATTTTATTGTCGTAGGTCACAGCATCAGAACGACACCACTGGAACACATTGATTATAAATAAGCGGTTATTGAATGTCAAACTCACAGTTGTATCGACACAAGGCAAAGGGATACTACTACAAAGTCAAGATGGCATGTACTCAGTACAACTCGTGAATCACAGCCAAATCAGCAATACCAGATTGTCGCAAAAGGTGGGCATATCCTGCCCCAGTGCTGGCACTTGTGGTAAGTCTTCACCAGTCTATGGATGGAGCAAACCTGATAAACAAAACGGGGTTACAAACTGCGAATCTGCTACATTTCCCTCCCAGATCCACCAATGTGCCCAAACATGATTTTGACGCCACTAGAAACACATCGATTATAAATCAGCGGTTATTGGACGTCGGACGCATGGTTATATTGACGAATATTCTACCTCTAGACTACGTCCCGCTCCCGATTTATTCAAAGCCCAATACTTGTCTTTTCATTACGTACTTACTTTACATTATAACATTTTTTCCAATTAAATAATTACAAATTTCCATGTTACCTCCCACATTTTTTTAGAGTGGTCAGAGTTCTAAAAATATGAACAAACAAATGATTGAGGAAAATATTTAATTATAAATTTTCATAATAATATAGCATACAAGACAGAATTATCTGATTTTTCTCAAAGGATAGCAAAATCTATTGGAAGCATGTCTATGTTCCCTCAGCTCTATGTTCCTCACCCCTATGTTCTGTCAGTTATTATACCCAAATATGAACATCAGTCACAAAGTTGGTTGTGGTATTCACATGTACATAAATGTATACAATATAGATAACTGCTACAGAACTGTGTTAAGCCATTCCGCTTCCGAATCATCACCTGAATACCATTACAAACAAAACAGTGTAAATTAATTAAGTATCGATCTCACTAGATTTTTGATTCATTGTCCTCAAATAATAAGAATTCTACAATAAATAACATAAAATATTATGTTTACATTATATTTATACCTGGTATATTTATATACATGTGTTGTAATACATGAATATAATAAGTATACTGGATTTTTTATACCAATTGTAAGATTAATGTCAATCATTGTATCCATATGGATTCATTAAAAGAATATTATATATACAGGTTTGAAATTGTTTTCTTTTGCAATTCATATGAAGTGGGATGCATTATACAACACCTGCATAAAAATATTGATTTAATCAAAATATTTATGCAGGTATGAGTAATGTATCCCATATTAATATTAAATATTTTATTACGTCCTCAGGAGATATTTACTGACAAAAAGTACACGTAATCCAAGAAATTGCTCATAAATGCTTCTATCTAAAAGTAAACCAGTAACAAATTATATGGTCGACTCAGTTTTAAGAACTAATGTAGTCATTACTGATAACCTACAGTATGTATGTTCAGGCATGGACTCACAAATTTTAGCATGGAGAAGATGAAGGGTTATATAACTGCTTTCAAAAATTAGTTGAAAACGTATGAAAGATAAAAATAAAATATAAATAAAAGTTCCAAAACAATAACCAAAATTAATACAAATTATGTCATTATCCAAACACATATAGCAAAAGGTGATAGCTGTTTTTATTTACAAAGTAAGTACACTGATACAAAATTAACTACAAGGCAATACTGTACAATTTATCTAGCACAAGTACATTAATGTTTTCCTTCATGAATGAGTGATGTCTTCAGTAGAAGAACATAAACTCCTCTCAAATGCTAGTTAATCAGTATTGCTGAGTAGCAAGTTGCAGGTAGGTATTCTATTTATTACCCAACCTTATTTTAAAAAGATTGTTTAACCACGCCACTGGAACACCGATTATAAATCAGCAGTTATTGGACACATGGTCTCAGAGGAAACCCGTTGTTGCCACTACATGGGCTACTCTTACCAAAAACCAGCTAGGAGTCTTTTATGTGGACTATCCGATAGACAGGATAGCACACAAACACAGAATTTGATAAACCAGTCGTGTGTCACTGGATGGAACAGAAAATAGCCAATAAAATGTTTTGTGCTGTGGAGGATCGATCCCTCTACAGGCAGACATTCTACCTCAGGGGCGGGTTTAATGGAGAGGTTATAAGGTCACTTGCGACTGCCTTAGCTATGACATGACACTACAATTACGTAAATAATAATATTTGAGGAGACTAAAGCGGTCAATTTAAGTATCGTGGCTGCAAAACGTCGTGGCTATAACTTGTATCGATACACACGACTGTGGCAGCGCAATCGTTCGGATGATTATACGCTATCATTGCATTAAGCAACGCTCATTAAACCGGCCCCTGGGGCAGTATTTATCAAACAACTTAAGTTTTTCTCAAGTTTTGACTTAAATTTCATTAAATCGATTAAGGTAAAACAACAACATAAGATCCTAGTTACAAAAAATCCCAGTAAACAAGCTTAAATTTTTGTAGGATTCTTAAAACAACTCAGAAGGAAACTTAAGACTTAAGTCAAAAATGGCCAAAATGTATGTCTACATTTGTTTTTTCCTCAGAACTTAAGTCAAAATCGTAGAGACTTAAGTCTTATTTCTGACAATCTATCAAATTGTTTCTCTAGGATCATTCTACATAAAATTGTAATATTAGTAAATTTTGAAAAAGTACATGTAAGTGCCTCAAACAAATCCTGTGGAAAGGCCTGTTAGGCCTACTTACCAGGATAGGAAGAGACCTGTTCAAATACCACTCTTTCTTTAATGAAAGAAATACTGTTGAAAGACATGCTTTTGAATTAACAATTTAACATGTTCTCATTAACTGGTATCGTCTGCCTTACTTACCTTAGAATTCAGGGTGCAATTTGTTTTTAAAATTGTGATTAGCAGTTTTTCCTACTGGATGGAGAATGGAAAAGCAACTAGTGGAATTTGATTAGCACTTACATAAAATTAGGAAACATATATTGTCGATCGCAAGATTTTGCAATGCGAACCAGGTCATTTTGCAGCCTGGAATTAGGGATAATTGTCAAGACATTATTACTGGCTTTCCTATTGTGTTTGTATAGCTGAATATGATGTGTTCCTCATTTTCAGACCTAACTTATTCCTATCCGTGTCACCAAAGTGCGAGATCGGCTATGACATTAAATCACAGATGACAAAGCAAGATAACAAATTTAAGTTTGAAGGGCCCACAATTATCTACTGTCCCACCAAGAAGGCAACGATGGACGTAGCAGCAGTTGTAAAAGGTCGGGAGATGTAATTATCTCGTAATCAAATACTTCATTTCACACGAGGCTTGAAATCAGATGTTCTCATCAAACAGATATCCCAAACTGAATTATACATAGTATTTGATGACATAATGTCTGTCGAGTTGAATAAAAAATGTTGCATTTCTTCGTTAAACATGTCAAAGTATGTTAGTAATGTTTTCAGCAAAATCCATTGGGGTCAGGTGGTTTGGCATGGAATGACCCTATTTTGTATTTGACAGACTGTTTATTGAGTATACTTTGTATTTGACAGACTGTCTCAGGGTATAATCTGAACCATTTTTTTAATCCATTTTTGGAAAATTGGGAAAATATAACTCGGTCAGAAAAAGGGGAATTTCGTTATTTTGTTTATTCCCGGTGTTATGTTAACTGCATATTTTTCTTTTAAAAGAGTAATAGTTGTTTTTTCATATTATGTAGAAAAGGACTTCTTTTTATCCAGTCATGTATGTTGTGTCAAAATTGTTTTTCCAAAATTGGAGAATAATGAGTTTTCAAACTGGCCCCAAATTGTATGGTAGATTAAACCCACTGTTCTCTATTGAGTATTTGTATTTGACTGACTGTCTATTGAGTATGCTTGTTAGATTGTCTGTTGAGTATTCTTGTTATTTTTACAGGTTTGGGTGTTACCTGCAGCGCGTATCATGCTGGACTATCGTTATCTTCGCGGAAAAATACGCATCACAAGTTCGTGAATGACCAAATTCAGGTAACATTTGCCATTTTGATGTGTATTTGAAATTGCTAATGAATAAAAGTTTGACATTTTATTCTTGATTAATTGGTAGATAATTTTATGTGCTAAATGTCATTATAGGGTTTTTAAAAAAGATGGAATCTAGGTTAACGCAAGAGAGTCCACCTGAGAACGAAGGATCCTTCCTCCTCGGGGGACCCATAGCTCTCTGGCACACAGATTCCAAAATAATATTTTAGATAAAGTTTGTTTAATGACACCACTGGAACACATCGATTACAAATCAGTGGTTATTGGACATCAGACGCATGGTTATATTGACACAGAGGAAACTCGCTGCCGCCACATAGGCTACGCTTCTTCGAATAACAGCAAGTGGTCTTTTATGTGCAATATCACATAGACAGGATTGCACACACCACAGAATTTGATAAATCAGTCAAGGATCACTCGCTGGAACAGAAAATAGCCCATTAAATGTTTTGCACTGTGGAGGATCGATCCCACGACCTATCCAGCCACAGGCAGACACTACCACTGGACTACGTCCCACTCCATGATATTTAAGATTCCTGAAACAGGTTTTGAGGAGTAAGTTATTGTTATGAATGTTAGCTGTATCTGTTTATGGGTATTACTTTCAGGTTGTGGTTGCAACTGTTGCGTTTGGAATGGGCATCGACAAGCCGGACGTGAGGAAGATCATCCATTACGGATCACCTAAAGACATCGAGTCGTATTATCAGGAAGTGGGCCGCGCAGGCCGAGATGGGTTGCCTAGCAGCTGTCACGTGTTTTACTCCGGGGCAGACTTTAACATCAGCAGGTGAGTTGGAATGTTATTTTTATAAGATTATTGGAATAGTATTTCGTTCTTGCCACGCAATGCTTTAAGAAAAAGTAAAAAAAAACTATATAAAGTCATTTCTTTTCAATCTATTTTAACCTTTAGCAAGCAATCCAACAAATGTATAGAACTTAAAAACATGTTCCATTATTTTCTGATACGTGTATCAGCTTGAATTCTTCAATCAGAAAAAAATATTGATTTTAATCATCGTTGCTCAGTTGAAATATTGTTCTTGTGGCCTTTTTTTTAAGACATTTTATCAGTGAGATAAAGAATGTGACGTTCCGTCAGCACAAGCTACAAATGCTGGGCAAGATGCAGCAGTATCTCAACGTGGCCACATGTCGACGGAGGTATGTTACCTGCTAGTTAAACAGATCCTCTCACATTATTGCTAACCATTACACACATGCCCACCGCTACAGAGTATAGTGGCCACAAGCGTTCCTGTTTGGAATGGTGAGGTGTTAGTTTGGAGTCAAGTCGCTCCCTTCCTCACTCAGAGACAAGTAAAATTTTGAAAATGTACCATGCTTTGATGCATGCTGGCGATTATGTTAAATGTTCTCCAGTAGTCTTTGAATGTGCTATCTGTTTATCTCCATGTGTTATTGTCATGTCATGTATGATTGAGACATTTTTTGCAGAATTTTGCTTGCTCATTTTGAAGGCCGGGATATGAAAGAAATAGGAGGAACCGTGAAATGCTGCGATAATTGTCGCAAAAGGTGGGTGTTGTTAATCAGAATTAGTATGTAACTATTTGGAATCCCATCATTGTGTGGAAAGTGCATGTAAATGATCCCTTGCTGCTAATAAAAAAAAGCAGCCTTAATGGTGACAGTGTGATTGTTCGGAGACAAAAAGTGGAAATAACTATTTAATATCTAATAACTCGTGCTTAATTAATAAATTAGCTCTAACGTAATCTTTATCTTATGTGGTTTGGGTCACATTTATTTATATATACATACATGTGACTTGTATAACTATGAATTGACTTTTGTTCTTTGATTTGACTTGTAGAATAGATGCGAGTAATCGCCAAGGTTACTATGATGGTAAAAACTGGACGATGGATGCTGGCCTTGCTCCTGACCAGCCAGTTGATTACACAAAGGAGGCAAAGGATCTTTTCACTGCTATTGAGGTCAGTCCAATCTACTGTAAACCGTATTAATATTGTAACGTTAAAACACATTATAAGCGGGAAAATTACACATGCCTATAAATTTTGTGAACTATGCAATAATTTAATCCACGCAAAATTTTAACGGTTTACTGTATTTACATGTATACTGTTAAAGTGCTACCCATGATTTTAGTGATATTGAGGTATACATCCTATTTATTTCAATTCAAAGTGCAACCTTTTCAGTGTTGAGAACATTCGACTGAGTGTGATTTAACTCATTACCTGAGCATGTTATTTTATTTTAAATTGAAGTTTTGTTCAAATTGATATTCATGTACAGGGAAACTCTAAACTAGGCTTGTGCACTGATGAATGTGTTTGTATTTCTTTAGAGCCTGGGAAGTCGGTATGGTTTGGCTGCGCCAATAAACTTTCTGAGAGGATCAAATAATCAACAAACTCAGCGTTTCTCTCAAAACAAAGGCTGGGGATGTGGCAAGTAAGCTGATTAACAAAATGGGAACAAACCTGCTATTTAGGCCTCTGAAAACTCAATATACAGTATGTGTAACTAAATATTTTGACAAACTTTTTTAACACTTCCTTTTTGTAATTGTTGTGTGTCCACCCTTACATTTAGTCGTTTATTAGTTTTTATTAAGTTATGATTTTTTAAAGGTTTATACACTTTACACTATAATCTTGTTCTTACTAAAATCTCTGACATATTTGAGGGCATTGTCAGGTGCATTATTTCCATACCCAGTTAGAGTTGTTTGTGAAATATAAATGTTGTGAACATTCGTTAACCTGCGTATTACATCTCAATATTAATCCGGTTTACAGTATTTTATCTTGCCTTGTAGGTACAGAAGTTTGAAGTGGTGGAAATCATTTGGTAAGGATTGGTGCATACACAAATAGAAACAAAGTTTTTATCTCATAAAATCATCATCATTATCCTGCTTTCACCATTCTTTCTTATCTTCTGCTGTTGATCTACAGTACTATATAAATGTAGCAAACAAATATATCGGTCTGTTTTTTGTAGAAATCTGGGTGTTTTTCTGTGCCTACTAAAAATCATCTCTTTGTACGACTACAGACAAGAAATTGTTATTGAAAATAGTGTGAATCCTTGCAATATTACCACTAGCCTACCCTATTTATCATGATAGAATACCCAAAACCTATTGTAACCTATCACGATGAATAAAAATCACGTCCATTATCAATGTAATTTCGTAATTAGAAAGTGTGTGTGTGTGTATGTTGTTTTGAAAGTAATGTATGTTGGTTGCAGGTAAAGTTATGATCTATGAAGGCTATCTGCAGGAGAACTCCATTGAAGGGGGTTTCGGTGCTACTGTGCAGGTTTCTAAGAAAGGTGATGACTTGTGCAATTCAGGCAGAGCTGTAAAGGTGATGCCAAACCAGGATATGCTCGACGAAGAAAAGCCCATTGTTGTTTCCATTGCAATAAAGTGAGTTATTTAAAATCAAAACTTTATTAAAAATGATTGATCAAATGTTACAATATTATAAAAACATACAAAAACACTGGCCAATAAGGGTAGCATTGGCAGATAAGCTCTAGGGCACCAAACAAGACTTGATCTAAGACAGCAGTTTTTATCAACACCACTTGACTCCAAATCTAAGGTGTGATCAAAACAAAGCTTGAATGCAGAAGAAGAAGAAGAAAAAGAAGTATAATTAAGACAAAGCAAAATACATGTAGTTTAAGACTGTCTGTGAACGATGATGACCAATATATTCGAAGTCCTCCATATATACAGTATACTCGTACAATGAAATTACACAATATTTTATTGGCATTACAATTGCCATCATTTCATTTGTTTCAGCACCATTCTTTATAACCAAACCAGAAATGCCACATCAACTTGTGTAGGGACTTCCATGCATAATATTTGAACATAAAACAAGAAATTGGTACAAGCGTGATATGAATATATTTCGATATTTGAACTATTTCAGTCAATAAATATATTTTCAAACAATAACTACTAAGATGTTTTGTTTTATATCAGGCCCATCTCAGGTTTTTCAGCACAGTTCAAGCCTACACTGCAGACTAACAAACCACAACTGCCTAAAGTTGTGCTAGATGAAAAAACCATCAAACTGCAGGTAATGATAATAATAGATTTTGTCACTTTATTTTATATTTTTATATCAACTTTTTCGGGTACACATTAATAAAAGTCCTTGGCAATTCCCATCATGAACTAAAATAAATAATATCATTCACTGTCTTACATCTCAGCAAGAACATACAATCAACTACGACTACCTTTGTTACACAACCACTTTGTCGTTATAAATAATATCTCTTTCACAGCCACTTTGTCATAATGTCATCTTGTTTCGTCATAATGATCAAATCCTGGTTTTTGTCGAGTGGTCTCAGAAACTAATAATCAATTTCTCATTTTCGCCATCCCAAACTATCTCGTTTGATGATTGTTTAATTTAAAGTAATTTTGTTTTATATAATACCTTTTTTTTTATGAAATTATTTTTGTTATTATTATTATTATTATTATTGTTCTGAAGTACTTTAGCAATTGTGATATCTTCACTAGGTTACTGTTTTCACTGTGTTAATTTATTATTCATGCCACCACAGCATTGATTTAGTTATTTATACCATGCCAAGTGTTCATATTAAGAGTGTTATTATTATTTTCTGCAGAATGACTTGTACGTTCTGCTGGTGAAACTGAGGAATGAGGTAGCTCAAGACACTGGCTTCACACCACACACCATTGCCAGCAACAAAGTTCTACTCGATATGGCGAAAATCAGGTTACTTCACAGTGATGTATTTTTTGTTCTTTATAAACAAAGTTACATGTGTTGAATTATTTTGTTTTATCTGGATAGCCATTGTTCTATTACAACTTGGACATCTCACATAAGAGGTTTGTGAACGCAGGAAGAAATTTTAAAACTTTCCCCGAAAGAAGTCAATATGAAAAGAGGATGCTGAATACACACTTAGTTACTGGTACTAGAGTACGGCCTCAGTCTGAGCAGATTTTTATACATATTGACCGAAATTAGGAATATATATTGTAATACATTCTGTGTAATGGTTAGGTAACCTAGAATAGTATTTTTATTTTAAACAAAGTTTTTTTTTTTTTTAAGGAAGTAACCTATAAAGTGACAGCTTGGTTTCATCTGTTAATGATATCTGATAACTACCATTTGTTTAACTTAATACATTATGATCAAACAATGTCTTTTAGAATATTCTTTGTCACGACATGGCTTGGGATTGTTGGAGTAAGTTCATAGTTCACTGTGTTATTGGTATTACAGATTTGTCCTGATTACAATATCTAGTTGATATATTTCAGACCAAGCAGTAAGGCTGCAATGAAGAAAATAGAAGATTTCCCCGAGTCTAAAATTGAGAGATTTGGAGAGACTTTTATCAACCTGATTGTGCCATTCTGCAAAGAGAAAGACTTTTCCACAGATTTTGTTACTGAAGTTTCCATAAAAAATGTAAGAATGTTCACCATTGCTGCATGTTGGCCTTTATATCACATTAATATTGGCACTTCCTCTATGCTGCACTCTCGAAAAAAAAAGAAAACCTTTTTGTTTCCTTTGCTTTTATATTAACCTTTAGAGTACTGAATTATTTTTTGAGTTATTTACCCTCGGCACTAGGTTAATTTTGGATACAGCCGGTACCTCAGTTTGATCATATATTGTGACTAAAAATATTGGAGTAAAAAAATAATTCATGTACCATCGAGGACCCATGATCTGTGATAGTTAAGCTATAACGCGCGCACTGTACGTACAAAAGTAATGCTGTAGATATATGAGATTACGCGGAGTCAAATACAATATTTTTCAATAAATTCCCGTGGAAAATAAACTATCTAAAACTAAAACGAACCCAAAGTAGTTCACAAACGATTGCTCCATGGATCACACTCGCGAATAA
>JAUTCZ010050711.1:0-11113 GCA_032273805.1 Melanodrymia brightae | reverse complement strand
TGACAGTGCTATTTTGATTATTTATTTTTATCGCGTTTCGCCTTGTTTTAAAATTCTTATTATTGATATTCATTATGTGTGCTCCCATTTATATGTAACTGTAAGTGCTTTCTTCACTCACTTTGTTAATAAACATACACATTTTATTTTGTCAAACGCATTATTGTTTTTATATCTTGTATTTTATTCTACATTGTATAATGTGGTACGCAGTACAACTGCGTACCACAGTGTTACTAACTATGGAAACAAACAATCGAACCAGTTTTTTTGTGTGTCAATGTACCAGTATAGCGTAATTTCGAAAACTCGAACTTTCGAAAACTCGAAGTAAAATCAACGACCCCTTCCAATTCGAATTATCGAAGTTCGACTGTATTATAATTAATGAATAATATGTAGGCACATGTAGTTATATTAATGTTATCAAGTCTTGGGTGTGGTCTATGGTATATAACACGTCTTAAAGAACATGACAACAACACTAGTTTGACATGTGCATATTCCAAATCTTCTTTGTGTCCATTTATTCCGTCCCACATCTTCCACGCACAATACACTGGTGGGAATATTAAACTAAACGTTAAACACAGGGTTTATCTCACCAATGTGTAATGTCTTGCCTCCGTGCCTCAGAACTAAATATTATATCTGTGAGGCTGTGCACAGCATGTGTTACACATGCGTTATAAAAGCCAATAGTACACACATGCTGGGCTTACAATGATGCGAGTTCCCTATTCAATTCTTTATTCTCTAGCCGTCAAGAAGTTAAATGATAAGCTTCTTCAAAGTGTTTCGGTCACAGACCACATATTGTAGACAGTATGTACACAATGTATTTGAATGGCTATATATAAAGAACTAAGATGAAAAAGATCTGGCATATGTAAAACTTAAGGATAAATACAAAAACATTATATATATATTTTTTAAGTTTATGGTTTTCCGCGATATTTTATTAAACAATTAATTTAAAAAAATACTTCACTAACAATGATTTGTCAAAATAAGTTAGACATGTAAATAATGAACAGTGTAAACAAGATCTACCTGAAGGGACAAATAATTTTCTGGTTTAGACAGAGTACACAGTACATATGTATAGCCAAAATGGCAGGCAGGCACGAACACACGCACGCACGCACACACACACAATATACACAGGATAATGTCTAAATTGGTACTTGTCAAATACAAAACACTGTCTATATAACCAGCACAGTTTGCAACGTAAAATATACATACTAACGGGTATAATGCTCTAAGATCTTATTGGCATAGCCAGTCGCTAGAATCTGAAAATACTAATGAGGCAGTGACACTGTTGATGACCCGAGTGACCCCGTCGTACACACCGACTGCTATTTATCAAATTGTTATCACATAGCAATATCATGTACAGGTGTGTAAGAAAAATGATTCAATGTAACATGGTTAGATGTGGCCACAACTTAAACGTGTTCAATTGATTTAATAGTTTTATACATGTATACAATGAATGTCATGGCCAATGCAATATTGCTCTGAGCAAAACCTGAATTCTTATGTACATTTATATTTAGTCAAGTTATAAAGGGGAGAATGAAACGCCCAAGTGCAGCTGTTTTGTCCATTAATGAGAGATATCAGCAGTCAGTGACCTTGTCGGATACTCTGATACATGTACATGTACGTAGATCCTCAAGCAAACTTTTTTTTATATCAGTTGTTTGTTACATGTATAATATAACCAGTTAAGTGTAGTCTTCTACAAAATATTAACATGCAATTTAAAATAATTTCATGATAATAATTTATTTATACATTTACAAGCTCACAAAATGAATAACATTCTTTATATATATAGATACATTAATTCCAAGAATAATTCTATACAGGATTGTTTTTCTCAGTCATCAGCTTAATAATCGAAGTTTTTTATTAGTCAATTATTAAATTTTGGAGCATGTCTGTAAATTTTAGCTTATTTCATTATTGACAGAGAATGCAATGAATTCACTACATTTATATAAAAAAAAACCCCACTAATAGTAGTAATACATGTATTTAAAGTACATCAATATTCAGTACATACCACAGCCTTTGTTACACCAGTTGTCAACATGTGTCAGTCTAAGTTGTAGTGCACATACCCATTGAGTCTTGTGGAGCACCGACTATGGGTTGGAGTCAGTACTGAGATTAAGAATCCCATATACCATTAATAGGATTCGAATCTAGTACCTACCAGTCTTAAGTCCGTTGCACTAACCACTGTGGTGTGCTATCATGTTTGTGGGAAAGAGCACATAAAAGATCCCTTTCTGTTATTCGAATAACTGCTGATTTCTAATCAATTTGTTCCAGTGGCGTCCTTACATGTATAAACAAATAAACTTTATCTTTATCTAACCACTGCACTACCGAGGCCGGTCCAACTATGCAGTCCAGTCCAACTATGTAGTACCAGCTATATCTAACATTAGCTCATTCACCTCACAGCCAGAGCCTTCGTGTTTGTCAAAGAGAATTGACTGTCATGTCCCATGTGTCTGCTAAAAGACTTGCTTCATTGTCTCGCTTGTTTACCTGCGTAATTAACAATGGGCCGGATTGGTAATGAACCCTAGGCCAGTGCTCTCAGTTCCACAATTAACACTGAGCTGTTAGCTCAACTGGCTCTCTTCCTGTAGCAAAAAACATGCCACAAATCTTCCTGTAGAAAAAAAACATGCCACAAATCCCTTCTCCATGGCTTATAGAAAAGTGAAATCCAAAAGTGTAACAACTACTGGCAAAAATAGTCTAATAATTATTACAACAAATACTGACGGTAATTCATTATTTAAACAAGAGACCAACATTCATCCCCACTAGCTGGAAGAATCTAATACTGTGCGCAATCAAAAGCCAATACGCCACGATGGAAGGTGTCAGGTAAAAGGTTTTCAATGGCCAGGTTTATCTATCCAGTATATAATTATAGACACTCTAATCCAATTAGCACTGAGAAGTTCAAATTCCAGACATGCTGGCTTACATCAGAGCAATTAATTGCAACTTACAGAAACTTCACACTTAGTTAACCACTTAATTTAAAATTTATAATTATAATTTTATGTTCGTTTGAGAAAAAACTTTGAACCTATATGTAAAATGGTTAACAGAAAGGAAAAAGGAAAAATAGGAAACATGAGAAAAAGAAACAAAATCGGTAGGAAAAAAGAAAACGGGGGAAGAAAGAAAGATATTCATACACATGTACTTTATCAGATCTATGTAAAATAGGTAGGAAAAATATGTTTATCACAGTGAATAGAGTCGTGGAGTACGTTAAAGTCAGAGATTGAGGTTCCACCAATCATAATAATTGTTTAGGAACCTGTATACATTATAAAGAGAAAAGATAAAGTTTGTTTAATGACACCTCTGGAACACATTGATTATTAATCAACGGTTATTGGATTTCAAATGCACGGTTATATTGGCACTTGGTCACAGAGGAAACCAGATGCCGCGAAATAGGGTACTTTTATGTGCACTTTCCCATAGACAGGATAGCACACACCACAGCCTTTGATAGACCAGTCGTGGATCACTGACTGTAACGGGACATAACCCAACAGATCCCCTGAGGAGGATCGAACATTCAACCCATCAAGCTGCAGGCAGACGCTTTATAGCTGGACTATGCCTCGTTCTTCATTAATAAAGATATAATTATACCATAATAATATATCAAGTGCACCCGCAATGACCAAGTTCAAGACAACATAGTTCGACTGTATATTAACACTTAATATCGCAGAGAAAGTGACACGCTACAAGACGTATCTATGCATGACTGAATCTATCTATATACAACACCAACAACAAAAATCTCTCTTAAAGACATATTATATTGAATCCAAACACTCAGGAAACATTGGGAAGTCAATGAAAACGGGTCGTAGGGCACAAAGGAATGATTGTTCCCACGTTACACCCTGCATGTTCCACATCATTATATACATTTCAACACTGGCCGCTTTTGTCAGTTCACTGGTTTTTTTCAAACGTTACCAGTTATTATAATGTCTAGACTTGTGTAATAATCTGAGAATCCATAAAGAACGCAGTTTGCTATTAAAGTTTTGAATGTTTGACATTCAAGGCATGTTTAACCAGTAATAACATATCTGGATTATTTGGATATTTTATGGCTTAGACAATATAGACTACATGTAACTTATGTCACCTACAGGGGAAAGAAGATGTGGGGTATTATATTTCATGTAACCTCCTTAGGGTTAGCAAGATTTTGCGTGAAACATGATACATGTATCACAAAATTCTCATTGCCATGTCAAAAGACAGCTTTTTGATTGAAGTTAGTGAAGTAACAATGTCACGTATATAATTTAACATGAAAATGCAGTACTTTAGACATGTCTCTATACATGTAAGAAGATGATTAAACATCAGTTTCTCAATACATTACAACTATCTAAACTTGATTACGAATAATAAATACAATAGCCTGTGCAACAGTCAGTCGGAATAATTTATGGATTATCTTTCATGATGAAATTAATGTCATCAGTCCCTCGCTAAAGTTCAGGACTGACAATATTAATTCACTTGGGTCAAATAATCCATAATTCCTCATTACTCATAAGTTATTGTCAATTTAATGTCTGTATATTATAATACATACATGTACATGTATATATAATATTATATAGAGGATTCATCATGAGTGTTTTTTTATATGGAAAATATAATTGCAGAGCCCCGACAAATACCGATTAATTATATGAGGATGATATTTTCCATATTAAAACACTAGTAGCGAATTCTATTTATCGTATAACTCTTCTAAAATACAGTTTTAACTCGATATTTAGTAAAATTGTATATTGAAATGCTATTCTAAATTAGCCTCCATAAATAATATAAGGTCAAAGGGATTTGCACACATGTAGTATAAGGTTACTTCTTTAACCAAACTTATTACAACGTTATACACCCAGGTGTACAGGTTTATTGACTTGGAAAATTTAACACATATTGACAGCAATATCTTATTACAAGATTTAGCAAACCAAAATTTCTAATGGGTTTCTGACTTGGATATTATGGGCAAGTTATAGGGTAAATATATATAAAGATAAAGTTTGTTTGTTTAACGGCATCTACATGTACATGTAGCTCTGGAACACATTGATTATTAATCACTTATTATTGGATGTCAAATGCACGGTTATATTGACACTTGATCACAAAGGAAACCCACTTAGGCTATTCTTCTTCGAATAACAGCAAGGGATCTTTTATGTGCATTTTCCCACAAGATAGCATACACCACAGCATTTGAAGAACCAGTTATGGATCACGGGTTGGAATGGGAAATAACCCAACTGGGCCACTGAGTCACTCTCTCTGCTATGCTATGAGGAAGGGTTTCGATGTAAATTTTTTTGTCTAGTAGACGTAAATTGATAGCTATGTTTAAAAGTCTATCGATTCTTTCGAGCAGCAGTGCTTTTACATTAACAAGATATATTTGCCGTCCCACCTATCAGGTAAGTGAGGTCCCGGCAGGCAGCAGGATCTGGCATTGATCTTCAGCTTCTACATAACAAGGTGACCTAACAATTACCACATTTGGTTGACATTTCATTCCTCTTATATGTTCTCAGAGTGCAAGCAAAAGCTGTCCAACATAAATAGCAAGGTGCCAAACACTATACGTGTTGAAAGGGAAACGTGTTCGTGAACAATAAATATGCAAATATTATTTCATGGTGTTAAAACACATTTTGCTCAATTGATTCCTTTAGCACTATATTTAATTATTTCGTGTCTATATACAGATGGCAGGCATGCAGGTAAACAGACAGAATGGCTATTGTAATTAATGTAAATAGGAAAATCTTTAATCTCAGGGCAGGCTTTAATTTGCTTTTAAAATGATTGCTAGTTACTGTGTGTACATTTGAACAGGTAGCTTGAAAAATACTAACTAATGACTATATACATATAGATATTGTTTTAACCAATTAAAAAAATTAAAATGATATAAATAGCAGTGTTTCCATAGGAGTCTGGTTAACAAGGTTGGTAAATTAGTCGGAACATGATCATCGCTCCCGTAACAATAACGGTAAATGGGTTTGGTTGGGATGATCCCACCCGAAATTGTTTTGGAAAGTCTCAAATTCATTGGATTTTCAGTGTATCATAGAGTAAATATGAATGTTCTGTACGGTTATCTATTTATACAAAGAAATATTTCTAAAACCATTACATGGGGTTACACATTTTCATTCTCCATTTTAAGGAACGTTGGTTTTTAAAAAAATGTGTTTAAATTATTAAAAATGTTTAGCATTGTTTTTGCTTTAAAAATTTGTACATGTACCGGTACATGTATGGTCCTTGGAAGGAAAAGGAAAAAAGAAATAATTTTGTATGTATATAGTAAGTTAACGTATGTGTCACGCATAGTGTTAATACACGCTGTATTGGGCACAATCTCTCTAAAAATCAGAACTTTTAACCTCTATTTTGAGAACTGAATGAAAGCACAGGACTCACCCTGAGACTCCCTGAGACTGTTCTTCAATTTCTAACAGTTACTTACAACAAACAAGGTGCCTATTTTCTACACAGGTTCAGGTAAACCGTACCCCATCTTAGGCAATGTCCTCTATCAGGAAACCGAGCTGCCAGTTTCAAAGGTTGTGTTCAAGTAGGCAATTCAATAACACTATTAGCACTATCTGATGACAGAAGTGTAAAGGTATAAACACAAGTGGCAACAGTTAAAACTTGCACATAGTTGATGGATTTGTCTCCTGCCTGATACTCTGTGTTTGCTTTCACCAATTAGGCAACATCTCTCACGGTGAATAGACAAGTAGATCCAATCGTCCTTGTATCACCTGTATAGCACCTGCGTGTAATATGCTGTTCTGTTCCGCTAATCCTGAGCAGTCTTGCGAGCAGTCACCTGGGCAATCAGATACTTGCATATAATGAATTGTACACAATCTTCTTTTCAGGACTGTTAAAACCAACCAGTTCATTTCTTCACCGGTGGCCATAGCGCAGTGGTTAACGCAGCACTCTTAAGACTGGTAGGTACTGGGTTCGAATACCATTCTTTTGCTTCTCCCCTGAATAAATCAATACTTTCTCAATATTATATACATGTACATGTAGCTATATATAATAACACATTGGGCAGTTGCATAATGTAACAATTTTCTGTGGATTCTCCTGAAGCCTGGTACCATCACTGATGTTATTCCCTAATTCCAACCAGTCCTGTACAACACGCATGTTATGAAAGACTACATTACATGTACTAGTATGTAAGATCCTGTTGATGCGAAAGTGCAGTTTGAGCTATATCCAACTCCTGCTTAAATAAAGATAAAGATGGTTTGTGTAACAACAACACCACTGGAGCACATTGATTTGTAATCAGTGGTTATTGAATGTCAGACATGAGGTTATATCAACACATGGTCTCAGAAGGAGCCCACTGTCAACACATAGGCTATTCTTACTGAATAACAGCAAGAGATCTCTTATGTACACTTTCCCACAGACATGATAGCACACACCACATCCTTTCATATACATGTACATGTAGCAATAAGCCATTTAATAAACAAATATATAGGATATACCTTTATTGTCTTGCAACATCATAATTTACCAGTATGAGTTGATAAAAGTATAAAATCTATCTTAATTATTAACAGAAATGAAAGTGTAGTCATGTGACCAAGCAATATAGCATCATACATGTATTGTGAAATTGACGTCATGTCTCTTCCCAGCAGTCCGAGCTCTGTGTATTATAGGTTTGGTATCCACTCTTGTAGTACTGTATATGTAGTGTAATCAATGTATTCATGGTTGTGCATTATGATTAGGACTAAGGCAATGTTCCATATTATTATTTAAGTTAATTAAAGTTCATTTAACTGTTTGGTTGTGTCATCGACAATACTTGGTCACAACGATCTAATTTTACCTAAACGAAAATGTACACGCAATGTTTGGCTCAAAGGGATGATGTCATAACAGTTGTGACAACGTTATATGAAGTCATGTTTAGAATTGCTAGATTTCTTGATAAGCGGCTTGAAATACAGTCTGTAGACCAATCAAGATTTAATAAGAAGTGATATATTATTATTATTATTATAATTATCTACTCTTAGGATATACATGTATGTATATCACAAATTATAATGCCTGTATTCCTCCTGCTAAAGACTCTAATGGATGATAAATTACACATATTATGTCTACATATTATATAACTGAAGAAGAAGCTCAGAGTACAGAAGAACTACAAATGTACATATCCACACAACAGTCAACAAATAGCAGAACAGCTGCCACGCAGTATGAACTGTGGACATGCAGGCTAATGTAGCTCCCAATTGTGACAGATAACTGTCAACAGAAGCATTGCCAAAACACACAGAAACATGAGTCCATAAAAAAGCGATGGATAGTCAAACAGGATGCACATGTATTAAGTCATGTCTAAAGCAGGGCGGCTTGTTGTGTTCCTGAACATGATGAAAGAATAAAACACTGACATGCTCAGGGCTTTGCATGGGTTAATACGGCAAAACTAAAATGTTTTTTCTACTGTAAACTACCCTAGTGATGCTTTAATATGGCAGAGGTGATAATCCTGCAAAGCCGGGGTGTGGGGAACGAGTTCAGGCGGGGGTAAAGTTCTGATGGTTGCAAGGTGGTAAAGCCCCCTGGAAGCTGAGCAGATTGACACTATCGGAAATGGATTCTAAGCTATTTCCTGTAATCTTTTGGTTGAAATGTAGGATACATTGTTGAGACTTTATTAAAGTTTAGCCTGAATTTTTTTTATAAGCACGGGGCCAGTTCATACCCAACATATAAAGCTTTTAAATCAATTAGCCATTTTGTTTCCTTAAAAGGCAGAGTAAAAACAATTTTTCACATGTACATGTATTAAATAAGTTTGAGCAAATTTACCTGCTTTAAAAATTGTCGCCTGGGGTTGTAACTAGCTTCTTTTCAAGATCTATACAATACACATACACGTTTATCCAACTTCCAACAAAAGAACGGCAATCTATAAAAGTTATTCCATTCATTTCACTTCCTTAAACTCCAACAAATGAATCGTCGATTCATGAAAGTTGTTTAATTCACTTCCAGCAGGAAAACAAATGTAAAAACCAAAAATAGAACTCGGTTGTGTCACTCCGGCTAACTGAAACATGTACCAGAGAAGAAGTTTCGACCACCATTATAAAAGGCACAACAAACTGACAGATCTGTTTAATGTCAACACAACACCTGTTATCAGCGAAGATGACAAGCTATTGTTTACCTGTGTCCTTAACTCTGAATGAAGTCTCCTCGAATAACTGAATACATGTATATGCGATTACCGCACACCAGGCAAAGCGTTGGGAGTCACTTGATTGCATGGATTGCCCTATCTAATGTTTCAGTTTAAGTGAAGTCACCAACAATGGGGCACACAGAATTCACCAAAGCAGTGGGCGCAAGCACCCCAGTTAAATGCTTCACTAGTTTTAGTCAATATCTATTCAGTCTAAATTGGTTTTCGTCATGCAAATATTTTTCTGGCAGTTAATAGGGCGAGATCAGTTACGGACCGACCCACGTGCTAAATTACTAACATATGTGTGACATTGTGTGCACTACATGGTACATGGTTCATAAATATGTGTTGGTACACAATAAATAACTGTATTAGCCTACATGTAGACATTTTGGAAACGCAGAAGCAAATATAAAGTTGAAGCCAAACAAAAGGGTTTGTTTAAGGTTTCATGGTAAAAAAAAAAAAGAGTTGTTAAGTCGGAAGTATCTTTTCACACCTCTTCTATCACTAGAAAATGCAAAAAAATAAACTTCATATGGGATTGGACAAAAATAGGCCCCGTCAGGAAAACGTAGCCCCACCCTTTCTTTGGCCTGAGAAGATCCATTGTTCATCTACATGTATCAACCCCCAGAGTCCAGTTAAAACAAATGCCGCACATAAAACAAATACCTGGATGCTATGGAGAAAATGAAAAAGACTAGAATATCTGTTTGTTAAAATCTATTTGTCATTTGCTATAGCCTACATGTATAGGCGGGAGCGGGACGTAGCTCCGAGGTAGAATGTCCGACTGTGGCGGGATGGGTCAAGAGATCGATCCTCCACAGCGAAAACATTTTTATGGGCTATTTTCCATTCCAGCCAGTGATCCATAACTGGTTTATCAAATTCCATGGTGTGTGCTATCCTGTCTATGGAAAACCGCACATAAAAGATATTTTGCTGTGATTCGAAGAAGATTAGCCCATGTGGCGGCAGCAGGTTTCCTCTGTGACCAAGTGTCGACATAACCGTGCGTTTGACATCCAATAACCGCTGATTAATAATCAATGTTTTCCAGTGGTGTCGTTAAACAAACAATCTTTATCTTTCTCTTATCTGACTCGTGTCTCGAATGTAATTATTTGTTCGGCGTTCTAAACTGGAAATTTCAAATTAGTCAATTAAAATTATACATGATTATCTTGCATACTTATGTTACGTTTTGAAGTCAAAGCGCCTATACACTTTGGGTATGGTCGGGTATTTTAAATCCATATTTGTTGTCTCTATTTATGGTCCTTCTTTTATATCACTAATTTACTGCATTAAAATTACCATAAGATTGATATCCAATAGGCGCTAATTAACTAATCAATGTACTCTAAGCAGAATTTTTTTAAAAACTGCGTATCATAAACGATAACTTGTGTTTGTTTAACGACACCACAGGAACACATTGGTTATTGGTCAGCGGTTATTGGATGTCAAACGCACGGTTATATCGACACTTGGTCACAGGGGAAACCTGCAATAACAGCAAGGGATATTGAATGTGCCCGTTCTCACACACTACGGCAACGAGAAATATTATGTTATTAAAGTATTCTAGGCAAAAAAAAACCAGGCCCTATGCTAACCTACTAAAACTGCATTGTAAAGTAAAAAAAGTAAAGTTTGTTTTATTTAACGACGCCACTAGAAACACATCGATTATAAATCAGCGGTTATTGGACGTCA
>JAUTCZ010050700.1:0-11113 GCA_032273805.1 Melanodrymia brightae | reverse complement strand
GGCTTGGTAACAATGTTTTCCCGTTCCAACCCTATTTGCTGAAACGTAATTTCACTCAAATCGAAATAGAATTTTTTCCCCAAAGCGGATTCAGGTGTAGTTTACATTATGTTGTAGAGCATGAAATTCCGCTTCCAATGATACCAAATGTGGCTTGGTAACAATTATTTCCCGGTCCAACCCTATTTTGACTACACTATTTGTTGAGTGGGTATATATTCTCAAACGGTCGCGCACTAACCCACTTGGGCACGGTGCGCCCTAATCACAAGACCAAATGGCCACATCATGCCTAACGCGGGCACCAAAATCAGTATAGTGCAGCCTGATATAGCTGATAAATTTGGAGAACCTTGATGTCTGTGTGCACAAGTGAAGGTTTTATGACTGTGTATTGATAACCGTTAGTACGTATATGATCAGGAGTCATTCTCTGAAAACTGTAAAACGAGAAACACCGTCCGACCGTGATCACTTCTAAATAAGTTGTTACTGACGTTGGGTTGATACATTTTATGTTTGTTATGAACATAATCTGTATATACACACTTAAAACAAGTTATAGATATTATACATTTGTTTAATTAGATTGTTAATACTTAATATCATAACGTGTCTCCTTTTTACCGCTTCATGTTTGCATGAACTTTTAAAGTATTTATTATTGTTGTAAAACTATACTTTTATACCAATATAATTATCATAAAACAATCGGAATGTTATTTATTATTATTGTAAAACTAGACTTTTATACCAGTATATCATAAAACAATCGCAATGTTATTTTATCCCAGGTCTGGAAGCTCGTTTTTGAAAATCAATCCACCCGGAATGCGTGGATTATTGAGGTGGCTTAAGAAAACTTACAACAACCCCTTGATAATCATAACAGAAAATGGAGTCTCTGACCGCAATGGTACCCTGGAGGACCAACACCGAATTGACTACCTCAAAGCTTACATCAACGAAATGATAAAAGGTAACTTGCAGACTGTCCGAGTATCCATCCTCTGATGGACAAGGCACCGGATAACCTTGTTCGGTTGGATCTATAGACGACGCCCAACCCAGTGTCCACCGAGTCTCTTGTCTGTCAAAGAATAGTCGGACATGGTGAAGGCCGACTGGTCTCAATACATCGAGTCATTATAATCTGGCTGTTAGTTCTTTAATAAATTCTACGTAAATGTATCATGTGTGTTTCTGTATATAATTCAGAACTGTTATATATTTATATAGAACTGTTATATATGTATAATACATATATGTATATTACCGTGCCACGATCTTAATTTTGTTCCGGCATACAAATTGATTCAATAATATTTGAGTTTCGACCCTTTGTAGTAAATAACCATCTTCACTGTTAGATCCCTAAATGAATGATCAGAGCACACAATAGAATATTAAAGCCATGTACTGTTTATGACATCTTCGCTAGCCAAGGTGTACCATTCCGTCTATTAATAGAATCTGGTTTACTCTGGTAACTGGAGTCTATTGTTTTAATAGATGGAAAGTCCCTTGGCTAGCGAAGATGTGTTTATGACTGATAGTACAAGTACAAAAAGGGCCAAGCCAAGCTTTAGAAAACAGAACATTGCCAAATGATCAAACCTGATCTTCGTACAAGAGTTCAGGGGATTTTCGTCCAAGCTGTTATGGTATACAAACACCCAGTGGCATCCGTCTCAAACTGCTACATTTAAATTAACTGTAATACTTAATATACATTAAATTTTACATGTTCGTTTTCCTTTCAGCCATAAAACTCGATGATTGTAATGTTGCTGGATATACCCTCTGGGCAATCATGGACAACTATGAATGGTCTCACGGGTTCATGGAGAAGTTTGGCATTCATTACGTAAATTTCACCGATCAGAACCGAGCAAGAATTCCGAAGAAGTCCGCCTTATTCTACAAAAATGTCATCTCAAATCGTGGCTTTCCCAAAAAAGTATCCAGAGCAACCCGAATTCTGGATTCATCTTGGTCAGCTATGTTGCTCCTCTTAGCTATCTGGACACGGTTGTTCAGAGAATACCCGTAATCGCCTTAATTATTCCTTGTAAATCCAGTTTTCTGTTTTCAATGAACTCATAAGTTTATTTCAATGAGTAAAAACTTGTACCCCGCTATACCATATAAGTATGCGTTTTAATTTAACATGTTCATCAAAAGTTGTCCAACAACGATTTACTTTTTATTACTGCCAAAGCACTCTTTTCAATGTTATTACCTGACATTGGGAACTACACAACTGTATTGTGTTCGTAAACGTGCAGAACTATATTTAACGTTAGTTGATGTTTATATAGGTATCCATTTATAAAGTATGCTTTGTAAATACAATAGATTTCAATATTATATCAGATACTAACTCATAATTCAGTATGGAATGGCGTATGCACTTTTTGTGTAACCATATTGCTTTATGCATATGGTGAAGCTTTTATAAGTAACCATGTAGACGACAAGTAATACGTGTCTACACTACTGGAGCACATTAATTAATTGATTAATTAATAATCAGCAGCTATAGGATGTCAAACACATGGTTATGTCAACACATTATTTCGGGAAAATCTACTGTCGGCACATAGGCTAATCTTACCAATAAATAGGACTTCTATGTGAATTTATCCAACCAGTATAACATACATTTGATGTACCAGGCATGGACCACTGGTCTGAACGAGAAATAACACATGTCTACCGAGGATAGATCCTTGGACCTCACTCACCTCCGGCAGACGCTCAAGATTGCGTTCAGCTACGTACCTCTGTTTTACATGTGAAATGAACCAGAAAGGAAAAATTAGTATGGCATTGTCATTAGTGACAATATATAGAATAAGTTTAGTTATTACCGATAATAGAACACTGTCACGATTACTCGTTACCATTCATCCACCCATCCTTCCGTTCATACCTACCTCTACTTGTATATATATATTGTATATATACAATATAGGATAAACAAATTCATAATGTTCACTTTTTATTAAAATATTAATGTCACAAAAATATTTCAAAAATGTTTTTTTCTGCACATAAATATATGTAAAAATACAAATTTTACACATGCTAAAAGCTCATAAATATGCAAACGAACCATTGAAGTGTCATAATACTGTTGTCATTTCAAGTGTCCAAAATTCTACTGATATACATTACCAATGTTAATCAAATAAGACAGGCCGATTTGTAGCACAATTCAAAGGTTATTTGGACAAAGCCACAAGCACTAATTCTTTTTATTTACACATCTGGATGATGAACATTCTTGTGTTATCTAGTCTCTACAACACAATACAAGGAACATAATACTATTATGTATAGCCTATATGTCGTATATTATAGGCCTTTCAACAATTACTTTACGCTTGACGAGGTTTTATGAGATGAGTGATGTCTGCAATCACAAATGCATTCAAAAAGAGTTATGCGGAGGATTAAAACAATGTCATCTGATTTTGCGTTGCTGAATTGCTGAAACATCTTGTATGTTTATTTGTTGACAGCCAATTCAAAACAAGCGTATTTTGGTATGCCGTAATAATATTCAGATATCGTGCTGTTGTTGTTTCAAGTTTTATTATACCCGGTAATTACAGTGACATGAGCGTATATGTCACTTATATCGTTGATATGATTCACCGACTAGCTTTAGATACGTTGTAACCGGTGCTAAGGAGACGTTTCCTATGCATTCATGATTGGAGACCTTTAATAATTATAATAGTTGTTATTCTTTTCTATGTTTCTCGTTGTTTGCTTCAAATGAATTCATCGCTTCTCCACTTGAGACGAGTAAACTGTGCAGAGTTTTGTAATGACATCAGTGATTTAGTACGTGAGGAAAAGTCGCTATCTGCACGTGAGACACCAACTGGACACTTCCGGTGTTTTATCGAAACGTCAGTCAATGATGTTGTACTTCCTTCCAAACTGCTGACGTCAGAAGCGGATCCGTGAAGCTGGTACATACATCTGAGTTGTAGAATACTGGCTCTAAGGTCAACGAACTGTCGCAGCAGACACTTGTCTTGTTCTTTCATCTGAAGCTTAAATAATAATAAAAACAAAGTTAATTGTGGGTTAACTATACATTTTTGTTAAAGCTATTAAATCTCAAATTACTAACATCTCCTTTCTCATCGTAGACTCGAGACGTGTTTTACTACTGGCCTGCAATGCACTCATTTGCATAAGGCCTAGTCACTACCTTGGGTTCGCAAACAAGGACAGTTTGACCTAAAATATTTCAGTCATCAAAAATCGAGAAACATGCATGCTTATTTATATAATATACATGTATTACCCAAGTGGCCAAACATAATTACTTTATGTTAAATATCACGTTTGTACTACATTCGCAAATAGTAATTTGACGTAATAAATGATATTTGATTGGGTTGTTGGGAGAGATACTACTAAAATGGCCACACTGAGAATTTGGTAAAACACAACACGCAGTCATACATTAGGAACAAGAAAAGTTGACTAAATGATTCGTTAAAAACTAGCTTTTATATTGTGTATTTCCATTGGTATATCATAATAGCCTATATCAAAGTACATAAACACGTTCATAAACACGTACATAATCAGTCGGTCAATGTTTTGTTGCGAATGCGCCTGTCCACTTAAGGTTCAGTCCCCTCCCCATGGGCACGGCCCGCAATTAAAGGTCGGGACCCAGTGTCGAGGCTGTACCCATGGGAAGAAATATCACGATAAAACGTCTAGGCTTATAAATGGAATATTTGACTCGATACCATGTATTATCCTGTTTATGTCACCATAAACAAATTTCATTTGTTTTAGCTCGTGATCAATAGAACCCATTTCACTTAGCAAATCTACTTTTAAAATTTCATGATATAATGATTTAATATCCTCTAAGGGGCTTGTGTCAAGTTGTTTTGTCGTTGTTTATAAATCTTACAAACGTGTTAACCACCTTACATAGGCCTATAGGCTATAAAGTTAACCGTTGCCACAGCGTTATGTAATGCTTCTACCAGACCTCAAAACAAACAACGTGTCAGTGTACAGAAACATCGAAGAAACCAAAGCGTGCTTAGGCTTATATTAGCTGAGCAAACTGTGTAGCGATCAATGGACATATACAGTTAGAGCACACGATAGCGATTTGCGAGTTATGTCGAGATTAAACGAGTCACATGTCTCAGGCATCCGTTACACACTAAACAAACTTTGAACTCACACATGAAGAAAGAAAGTGTCGTCTCCAGCTATGTCCAGGATATCTAAACTCAAGACATGTAATCGGAACGTAAAAAAAACTAACATAGCAAAATACGAATCTGCACAAGGCAGCGTCGAAGGGATATTCTGACAAAGAAATGATGACATGTACCGGTACTCTCGAATCGTAGACAATCTGTTGATACCAGGTGTTCGTTAAAAGGTAGGGTGTCCTGCACCACCAGTGTCATCCATCACAAATTTACATGGTCTAGTCTGTCTTGAAGTGGAGCGTAGCTCAGCGGTATAGCGTCCACCTGAGGTTCCATAGGTCTACGGATCGATCCTCCTCAGTGTACTAATTGGGTTATTTCCCGTCCCAACCAGTGATCCACGACTGGTCCATAAAATGCCCTGGTGCGTCTGTGGGAAAGAAGAGTAGCCTATGTGGCGACAGCGGGTTTCTTCTGTGGCCAAGTGTCGATATAACTGTGCATTTGACATCCAATAACCGCTGATTAATAATCAATGTGTTCCAGTGGTGTTGTTAAACAAACAAACTTTATATTTTAGACTGTCTTCTCTTGTGATGTTATGGAACAACCAACGGACTTCGTGAATAGTAATCAATGTGTTCCAGTGGTGTCGTTAAACAAACAAACTTTATATTTCAGGATGTCTTGTGATATTATGTGACAACCCACGCACTTCGTGATTAGTAATCAATGTGTTCCAGTGGTGTCGTTAAACACTCACACTTTATATGTTCTTGTCTTGTGATATTTTGGGACAACCCACGCACTTCGTGATGAACTGCCATTACTTTCGTTATATTGAGGAAAGCCCGAATTAGTCAACAGCACATCGTTGCAATTCACCATCGTCACACGCCGGTGCTATTTGTCCTGTCCATGACATAATCTGTCAAACAACTTGGGCAAACTAAATGGAGAAGCACCACGTGTTTGTAAAACAAATACATGCTAATTCCAGAAAGGAAAACTTAGGTGATAAACAAAACGCTGCAAATATGCAATGTTTGTCTCAGGAATATTTATATCTTGAAAACATCCTGACTTTTTGTTTGATGAACTTTAATGTCCCGAGTAGACATACATACGAGCGTGCATTTTTAATTATGTATTATACTCCATATATGCTAATATAGAAAACAGGCGCTCGACTCAGAAATTCACAGAACTTCGATATACTTCTTAGTCTTTTTTTTAAGAGCACATGAAATCAAAGATGAACTTTTCATTCACCAACAATGTAATATTTAAATTCAAGGCGATTGCATCACAAATTTAATTGAAAGAAACGCTTAAGCAGAAACCTCTTATTTAACTGCGTGTCTGTCATTTTAAATGATAAAAAACGTGACTGGGATGTTCGTGATGTTAGGTGGTCCTATCGATTAAAAGTTTAAGCGCCCATTTAAACAATGTCTTCAGACATGATTGCAGAGTACTCGCTCAGGGTGGGTCAGGTACATGTCATAGAACAAGAATCCTCTGCCTTTTGTATATTTATAACAGCAAGTTAGTGGTAATATCCCTCTGTATATCTAATGAGTTTTTGGTTATACACATTTAATTGTTACACTGGCTAATTAACATCGTAGCAAGTTATTTTAGAAACAAATCCAGGTCATATACCAGTCTATAAATTTAGTGCCAACACAACATGAAGTAAAATAAAAGCACATATTCATTTATTACTAACTTGACAGAACACGTGCGCGTGCTAAAGTCATGCGCGGGTCATCGTCATTGCAGCCTACTCTAAGTTATTAATGGCCGACGTTCTTCTACGACCGAGGACAAGATATGGTAATATATATAATCTCAATGACAAATGTCCCGACCTGCTATAATAAGCTTCCTTGAGGAGTGTGTACCGGCCGTATACTGTAGCTATTAATTATCTCTTTGATATATACATGTAGTGCAAGTAGATCTGTGTTCGACATTATCTCTTTGAAAACTTGATGGTGCATTCAAAATTGTGTCTACGTTAAAACATTAAAACTAAATGGTGGCTATGAAATACATAAAATATTTTGATTTGCTAAAAATGTTCCACAAAAACCTTTTATATTTAAATTTGATATATATACACACACACACGAGAATTTTGTCGTTTCGAAGGTGGTGGAGTAGAGAGGGCGAGGATGGGGTGTCGCTCTGCGCATGAGTGGACTTTGTGGACGCTTTAAGCAATTGTCCGTTCCAACCAGTGATCCACGACTGATACATCAAAGGCCAAGGTGTGAGCTACTCTGTCTGTAGGAAAAAATGCATATGAACGATTCCTAGCTGCTAATCGATCAACGTTGCTGTTGTAAAGTGAACGGATATCTTCTGAGACCATGTTAACCGTGACAGGTGTGTTTGTCATCAAATAGCCAATGATTCCTACTCAATGTGATTCAGAGGCGTTATAAAACATTTGTTTAACATGTTTATGCTGCTCAGTAAAACTGGCTCTCAATACGGAAAGCGTTATAACGTTATCAAATTAGACAATACTACAAATTAATAAGTGTATACGGAAATCTAATCATCTAGCAGGTAGGCATGAGTAAAACAAACGACAACAAATATAGATATGCACATTTGCAGCAGACCCTTGTATAAAATTGCTTCGTGTAAACAAAATAATGCTATAGCTTATATAAACCGGTTTTACGCGGGCGTTTTCCTCTTTAAAAAAATGAGTACCATTTACGCCTTATGTTCCTTGACAACGTGTAAATTTGATAACAACTCTTACATAATGAATTCACGATTAATACACATGTCTAGTAATAAAACTTCCTCTTTGTACTCCCTATCCTGTTCATTGACACATTGAGTAGTTTGTTTCGCACAAGTGTCAGTACTGGCTTTAAAATGTCATTGCAACACATCCCCTCTTTAGATACTAGATATTGTTGGGTTTGTGGGGTTTTTTAAAAACTTTTTCAAAAAACATTCCTGCGGCAATCGCACGTATCAGGAATGTATTCAGCCAATGAGCTTTTAAATCATAAAAAAAATCACAATTGATACGACTCACTAAATTAGAATTAACTAGTTACACAGCTTGAATTTTTCAAAAGGAAACGATTGTTGCAAATTAAAAAAAAATGGAGAACACACACTTTCAATGTTATCATGCCAAAGGCTATGCCGTGTGTTTGATAATCATTTATCAAGTCCAAAGGCAACGCTTATAGTAAACTTTGAAGCAATGTGATGCCGTAGCAATGATAATATTAAACAAACTTACGATTTCTTGTCTAATCCATCTAAGGGCAATGCCAAGATCTTTCTCTCTGGATATGAGATCGTCAGCAAGACCATTTCGAGACACCTGAGCTTTCGTCTTGCAGCCAAGTTGCTGCTTGTATCTCTGAGGCAGGGTCACATGGCTCTTAGGTTCGTCTGAAGCAGTCTTAACATCTTCACATGAAGGTTCGGCTATTAGCATCGATATATTTCGGTCTGACGACACCAAAACTGTGGCTCCCAACTCGCCTTGCTCGGTGTTAACACTTCTCATGGCGGATTACAAGTATTAAATTGTTGACAATTTAGGATATCGGTCAGGTGCTACAGATTCTGAAACAAAAACGTATCATATTGTTTAATATAATAATATGTAATACATGTATATAACTGACAACTTAATGCCCAACAAAAAGTTATATCATGTAGGTCTATTTAAACTAGTCCTATAGATCTTCCCTTCAACTTTTTTATATCGGCTGTTATAAATAAAAAGTTTGAAGGAAGATTCTTCGGGCTATATTTAAACGTGTTCAAGAAATAACAGACCCTAGTCTGAGAAGTCTGAGAATACACTGACTGACAAGAGTCTATATAGACATGGTGTTGGTTAGACCCTCCTACATAATATTATTACATGTAAGAGGGTCGTCTAACAAACAAAATGTCCATCTAAACCCTAGTCAGGCAGTATACTGAGACTAATCAGAGCCGTGCTGTATGAATAAAATGAAAAGTATAACTTAAGCTATTCCCAACAACAGTAAGTAACGTAATGCATTTAAAACAGTGTGTGTCCAGAACCAAGCAGAGTGTATATGAATATTTGTCAGACCCGTGAAGACTCTTTACGAATACAATACACAGTATTTAACTACATGCCCAACAACAGTAATATAATTTACTACAGTAAGCATAATTATGACGAGACACTAAATGGTACGTTATTGCCCAAGGCCAACACGTAATAATGCCTTATTATAGTGTTATAGATCGACTTCTTTATCGCTATAATAATTGCTGCCTAATATTTCTGCACATACCACTTTATTTATGGCGTTATTGCATGGTAATATCTTGTAGTAACTTTCTAACATGATTGCGTTAGTCGGATAAAAAGAATCCATCATAATTATGTACTGATGTGGGATATGATACATAATTTGATGTCAGGGACAGTAAATTAAGCTACAAAATTGTCTTCTGTTCATATTTTGAATTTTTTCGTTGTCTGAGTGCGTTATAATAAATAAAATACTTTACTCGTTTCCGCAAGATACTGTTTATTACAACTCGTGTGTTTTCAAATGTATATTCACTCGTTTTCGCTCGTGATGCACGATTTAAAACACACGAGTTGTAGATAAACGGTCTCTCACGGAACTCGTTTAGTATTCTGTAGTTCTCCTTATTCTTAACTCAGCACAAGCGCGTCTGCCTGAGGTTCGATAGGTTGACGGATCGATCCTTCTCGGTGGACCCGTTGGGTTATTCCGGTTCCAACCAGTGATCCATGACTGGTCCATCAAAGTTCGTGGTGTGTGTGCTATCATGTCAGTGGGAAAGTGTATATAAAAGATCCCATCGAGTTTCCTCTGTGACCAAGTGTCGATATAAACATGCGTTTGATATCCAATAACTTCTGATTGATAATCAATGTGTTCCATTGATGTCGTTCAACAAACTTTATCTTTTATCTTCCTATTCGTATTCCTTCTTTTCTCTACGAAATTACTTCGCTCGTAACGTAGTTATAATTTGTCTTTGTGTTACACATTATAGAATATTATCATTGGTCAATTGTGTTTACGTTATCCATAATAATGGTTTTGGACTGTCAAGTGCCATGCGAATCGGTACAGTAGGTTCGAATCCCACGTGTATACATAAGTGTGTTTTTTTTCATTTATATCCAATTGAGTTCAAGAACGTATGGCCTGTAACGCAGTCCAGCTGCCTCGACTACATTACCAGGAGAGAAGTTTTGTGTTAGTATAAGATGGGAAACCCGCTACTACTACATGTATTTGATACTAGCAAGGGATCTTTAATATGCACTTTACCACAAACAGGACAGTACATACCACGGTCGTTGTTAAGCAGTAGTGGGACACTAGCCGGTATAGGTGGTGTGACTTGTGACGCACTTACTAGGTTTGGAGCCAGTAAGTAACTCAGTACTGCGAATGCAAATCCATCGCCGCGAGTGAATTAAAAGCCAGTGGGACCTCTACCTACTGGTGAGTCTTGAGTTCTACTGTCTAACCACACGACGGGTACCGGTATTGTGTTGGTGTGTAGGCCTACTGTTTTGTAAATGGAGCCATATAGTTGGGTTGGGTCATTTTTGGTGTTCAAGCACACGTGTCATGGACACAACCTCTGACTTCGCAAGAGAGTTCTGTCCACGACATGTCCCTATAGTCCTAAAACCCAGTATATAAAGATAAAGTTTGTTTGTTTAACGACGCCACTGCAATACATCAATTATAAATCAGCGGTTATTGGACGTCAGACGCATGGTTATATTGACACATGGTTTCAGAGGAAACCCGTTGTCGCCGCTTCATGGGCTACTCTTACCGAAAAACAGCAAGGGGTCTTTTATGTGCACTATCCCATAG
>JAUTCZ010050689.1:0-11115 GCA_032273805.1 Melanodrymia brightae | reverse complement strand
AACATTAAGTAAGTTTATAAGTCACAGTGGTATCATCATCTTGTATAGTAACATCGGCCATTCTGGCACACACCGGGCAGTGTGCGACACTCATTGATATCTGAAAATACACAAACAATCAGGAACATTAAGTAAGTTTATCAGTCACAGCGGTATCCTCCTATTGTATTGTAACATCGGCCATTCTGACACACACCGGGCAGTGTGCGACACTCATTGATATCTGAAAATACACAAACAATCAGGAACGTTAAGTAAGTTTATCAGTCACAGCGGTATTCTCCTCTTGTATTGTAACACCGGCCATTCTGACACACACCCGGCAGTGTATGACACTCATTGATATCTGAAAAAAAAAAAAAAATCAGGAACAGTTAGTAAGTTTATCAGTCACAGCGGTATCCTCCTCTTGTATTGTAACACCAGCCATTCTGACACACACCTGGCAGTGTGCGACACTCATTGATATATGAAAATACACAAACAATCAGGAACAGTTAGTAAGTTTATCAGTCACAGCGGTATCCTCCTCTTGTATTGTAACACCGGCCATTCTGACACACACCTGGCAGTGTACGACACTCATTGATATCTGAAAATACACAAACAATCAGGAACAGTTAGTAAGTTTATCAGTCACATGAATAATTGTCTTACATAAGTTTACACTTTATAAATCTATAAACAGCTTCAAGATGGTTATTTTTTAGTTTTCGAATTGAGGATTCTTCATTTCAACCCCAGTAAACTGGAATTTCCTCTGAACATGTAAAGCTTTAAGGCTCTTTTTTTAAACATCAGTATACCGAACACTCAACTAAAACAAACATTTTACTGAATACTAGTTCGGTTTTGAGGGTTTTCTCTGTACAAAGAACAAAATATTTTACAGTATTATCAAACCTGTTGAGATTTATTATTAACTGATAGATTACAGATAAATAAATTTCATTACAGAAGACGATGTGACCATGTAGTAATAATACGAACATACCAACGCATTCATCAACAGCGACTTGTCTGTATCCCTCCGGACAGACGCACAGGAAGGATCCGACGATGTTCTTACACTCAAACTTGCAGTTGTTAGCTGGCGTTACGCACTCGTTAATATCTGGAATTAAAATTCTACAAATTCAACGTTTTAACCAGGTACTGATGCAGGATTTGTAAATACAGAGGCCTACTATAGAACAAATAAGGGCCATTTTTAATCATTTAAAATTTAATATACAAAAAAAAACCAAATACTTTATCATAATTATAATTGGCTCCTTATCGCTTCTAAATCTACACGTTATCAGTTTGATGGTGGTAGGTATAAAACTTGTGCCAAAATCTTCCTACTGATGAGGAGCGGGATTTAACTCCTCAGTGAAACTGTTTGGCCAGTTCCTATTCCAACCAGTGATCCATGACTGGTCCATCAAAATTTGTGTTGTTTGAATTTCATGCAACTAACCTAGGAGTGGGACATAATGTAGCGCAAGAATGCCTGCCTGAGATTCAACGGATCGAAGGATCAAGCCTCCTCAATGGACCCATTGGGTTATCTTCCATTCCAACCAGTGATCATAAACAGCCATGGTGTGTACTATCCTGTCTGTGCAAAAGACTGGTTGATCATGTTATTCGGTAAGAGTAGTCTATATGGTGGCAGCGCATTTCTTCTTAGACTATGTATTGACAAAACCATGTGTTTGACATCAAATAACCGTTGATTATTAATCAACGTGCTCCAGTGGTGTCGTTGAACAAACCAACTTTATTTTTTAGCATTCTGATGAGTATATGTTTTTCACAGATATTTTTTGCCAATTCGGATAAAAAAAAGTGCCCAATCTATTTCATTAATCATGGGTCATGAGGTCAGCAGTGATGTTTGTTAAAATGTGATTGTAAGTTTACCTTCACAGTGTATCCCATCATCTGCCACTCTGTAACCCATAGGACAAACACATCGAAACGAGCCGGGTACGTTCAGACATCGGAATGCGCAGATATCCAGAGAACTTCCGCACTCATTCATATCTGAAACACAGGTTATAGTAATATATCATATTGCATCATCTTTACAAGATATCCAGTGAACTTCCGCACTCATTCATATCTGAAACAAAGGTTATAATAATATATCATATTGCATCATCTTTACAAGATATCCAGAGAACTTCCCCACTCATTCATATCTGAAACACAGGTTGTAATAATATATCATATTGCATCATCTTTACAAGATATCCAGAGAACTTCCGCACTCATTAACATCTGAAACACAAGTTGTAATAATATATCATATTGCATCATCTTTACAAGATATCCAGTGAACTTCCGCACTCATTCATATCTGAAACACAGGTTGTAATAATATATCATATTGCATCATCTTTACAAGATATCCAGAGAACTCCCACACTCATTCATATCTGAAACACAGGTTGTAATAATATATAATACTGGATCATCTTTATAAGTTGCGACAGTATAGCCAGCTATATACCGCAGAGTTTCAAGATGGTGTTGATAATACAATTACATCACCAGCTGGTCTTAAGTGCACAAAGACATCATTAGCTGTCGATTATTTCATTGTTTCTTTCTTTACATAAAAATACTTTGTTTTGAAAGATAACAAATAAAGTAGAAATTAAAATAGAGATAAATGTACTGCGCTTTCAGGTTTGGCGATATTTATCTATGTTAATACTATGTTTATTACCTTCGCAGGTTTCATGAGAGCCCGGTTCGAAGCCGACATTACACGTACACTTGAAGGCACCCATCATATTGGTACAGCTTCCGTTTCCACACATCCCAGTCGTGGCGCACTCATCAGCATCTAGAGGAGAAACACGTAACAGTTTCAGTCACAAGTATAATCGTTAATCAGATTGTGCAAAATATATTAATGGGCAAGCCTTAGTGAGCCCCCCTGCATTAAATTTATGGAGATTTTATCAAAGAAACAAGCTACAATACATGTATGTTATAATTTTATTGTAGATTTTTTTGTCATTATAATCACTGAACATAAATCCTGTGCAACATTGAAAACCTAGCTTTACTCACCGATACAGTTTGTACCACTGGCATCAAGTTTAAATCCTGTGCGACATTGAAAACCTAGCTTTACTCACCGATACAGTTTGTACCACTGGCATCAAGTTTAAATCCTGTGCGACATTCACACCTGAAAGAGCCGTCCGTGTTAACACAGATTCCATTGTTACAGATTCCCGGGAAGAGTAGACACTCATTAACATCTGAAACAACAACCCGAATTCACTTACATCAGATATACATGTAATGCTGCTCCTTTAAATGCTATAAGTACATGAATAATCCACAAGCAATATCCAAAATTAATCTGGTTTAACAATATAACTGGAACACATTGATTGATTGATTACTTAATTATCTGGTATTGGATGTCAAATGCATGGTTATTTTGACACATGGTCTCAGATGGAACTCACTGTCGCTACATAGGCTATTCTTTATATTCTTTTACATACATATAGCACATAATACTGGTTAGAATGGAAAAACCCAACATGTATACTGACGAAGATCAATTCTTCTACCTCACACACCAAAGGTGGACACTAAAACCACTGAGGTTTATCCTGCTTTGCCTCAACATTAGTGTATCTATAAGTAATATAAATAATCTAATGAAAACGTTAATTTAGAAGTCAAGTATTGTATGCATGCAAACCAACAACTCTACATATGACGTACAAAAATGATTTTGTTAATGGAAGGACATGTTTACATGAGGGTACCTGACATGACTTCTCCAGGCATCACCTTGATGTAGCCGTAGCCTTCTGTACACAGATGTTTGAATCCCGATGAAATTGGATCATCAGAAGACCATTATAATGCATATAAAATTACTGAACATCTTTATTGATACCTGACAAGAATTAATTATGTTTCTACTAGTAACCAGCAAGTATAATAACCCATTACGAAAATGCAACGCAGATATGGGGACATATTTTCCTTAATTGTCACCCAAAAATGTTTTACCAATTGTTATGAGATGAACCCCGTAAAATGATCAGAATCAAGATTTTTGCATGTGGAATGCAGGAAATTGACACCCTAGAAACTTTGGCGCATGCCAAGTTTCCATAAAATGTTAGCACTCGTACAAATTTTATCAAAAAACTTGGTTTCCATGGATTTGTATTTATTTTTGCACCATAACAGTCACAGGTCTATCATGTACATAACACAAGACTAAAGTTGTACTTAATTTATGCAAGAGATACGAATATTAATTAACAAAGATGACACATTGTTTGGACATTACAGGGTTAATAGTACGAATAGATGACTCACGTTATCCTGGCTGTGGGCAGATTTCACACTCGACTCCACCCCAAGCTTCTCCCTTAGTACAACAACACTGAGCCTTGCTGGTGTTCTGACCCCGCGGATCAAGACAGCGCCCATTGTCAAACCTCGAGTAACAGAACGCCTTTCGCATGTCTGAAATGAAGAAGAGTTTCACCAAAATATATAACCTTGTCTGTTAGTTAGTTTGGTTTACCTCGCACTTATATTAATTAACTGTTTTGTCTGGAACAGTGACAATCACCCACATTTGGTTGACTTAACTGTATTACTTACAATTCCTGAGAAAAATAGCTAAATGCAAAAACATAACAAAAACTTAAATATTCTTTTATTGCAGGAAAGAAAAGAACAAATAATGCTAATTATGTTGTTTTCACATTTGAAAGATTATTGTACCACCCCACCTACACTTCCTCACCTCCCCCCATCCCTTATTTGCACAAGGAAGAAATTCAGCAAAGATGTAATAGGTTTGACTGTGCATTGTCAAAATGTTGTTATTACATAGGGTTGGAAAAACATTTAACTTTTTGATGCTTATACAAATTGTGGAGGAAATTAATTAACACATTATAAATGAATAGCCCTGTGACTGTACAGTACATACCTCGACACTCCTTGCCATCTCTTGTCAGCTGGAATCCCCGTGGGCAGGAACATAAGTAACTACCAATCGTGTTTTGACAATGGCCGTTATAGCAGACACCAATCACTGTTAGGCACTCGTTCACATCTGCAAAATATGTGAAAATACATGATACAAAAGAAAAACATTAACATGTATGTGTTTGACTATTGTGTGACTTCCAGATATCAAATGCAATGTAAATACGAACACAACATCACAAGATTGTGTAATCTGATGCAACCTCACTTTCCAAAGACAGGACAGTACATATCGCAGCTTTTGATAACGCATTGGTTATAATGGGTTTGTTTGTTTGTATATAAGTTAATAAAAAGCTTAAGGATGAAATTCTCAGGGCATGAGTTATCTCTTATCGAAAGTTTAAGATTAAAGTGCTAGCTGAATGAGTTTTTCCTTAACACCAACTTAAGATTGAAGTCATCCAAAAAAAAATTATTTTAGGTATCAATGTTTTTGTATGTACCATTATTGAACCCTTTTTTTTTAGGTAACTAATTTTTTAATGAATACATGTATTTAGACAACCCCCTGCTACAATTTCTCAGTCCACAACTGACAATGTTTCCAACAACAATAATCAACATGGTGATAAGATATATGGGGTATATGCATTTACACTACACTACAAGTGTAAGCTATCACTAGTACAACACTCTAACAACATGAAGTTTAACAAACCTATACATTCATCTTGTCTCCTGGAAAGCTCGTAACCGTCGAAACATGTACAGATGAAGGAAGCTTCTGAGTTTTGACACGATCCCCGTCGACATATCCCAGGGACCTCCGCACATTCATCTATGTCTATAAGAAATCAAAAACATGTCTTCAATATCGGTTATTTAAAACACCAGCAATGAAATTTTAACTAATGGCTGGAACTTCTTGTTACTAAATGGCTTGATACTTTTGATCTGATAAGCGATTTGCCGAGAGAAGCGATAATTATCGTACGGTGTCTTCCTAGTATAAACGTTCATCACAGAAAATGATGATCTTAAGGATGAGATAAGTAAGTGGTTTAAACTCTCAGTATGTTTGCATAATTGTATACAGTCAATATATCCCTATTTCTACCAAACAGTCACTATGCTTATTGATATGAAATATTAATAGCGTATTTAAGTCAGATGGATTAATTTTAACATACCTCGACAGTTTTGTTTGTCAACCGAAAGTGTGTATCCTCGCTGGCACTGACATGTAAAAGTTCCTTGAGTATTGAGACATCGCCCATTTAAACAGATTCCCATTAGAGCTCGGCATTCATCAATATCTGAAATCAAAACACGAATACATAAATATCAAATTTTGTATCCTTGTGCACTAGAATCTATATGCAACATATTCCAGGATAAGTTATTGCGAAAGGAAATTGAGTTTTTGTGGTCTAATTCGCCAAGAACCGTGTACAAATAAATTTATCTTGGCAACATGCATAAACTTCTCTTATAATCATAACAAAATTACATTAAAACATCAGAAGAAAAAAAAGGTTAATAATATTCTCCAAACAGCAGATGATTAATACCGAAACAGTCTCCAGTCTCTGTGAGTCGGAATCCACCATTACAATTGCATCTGTAGCTGCCGATTGTGTTTTCACAAGTTCCGTTGCGACACTGACCAGGTCGGGACACACATTCATTAATATCTAAAAAACAACAACATTATAAAGTCACATTATCGTCACAGTATAATTTGCATTATTATTATTTGGGAAATACAAAATTTATCAAGTGAATTTCCTTTTTCAAATTAATATTCATTTCTATTGCAATATATAGAATAAATAAATATTGCTTAAACCAAGTGTATTGAAATCTAACAAGAAAATTTAAACTTAATTGCGACAAAATGCTATAACGTTTTTAATTACAGAAAAACTTTATTATTTTGATGGAAAATGATACAAAATAATTTCAATTCTTACCAATACACGAGTCTCTACGAGGAGAAAGACGGAATCCTCTGCGACAAACACAGCTGAAACTACCAATCAGATTCATGCATTCTCCATTAGCGCACACCCCAGGAAGTTCACGGCACTCATCTATGTCTGAAAACAAATTTATAACATTAAGCATTATCATCGGAATGATGACAACAAAACAAATGGTTATATGTACATCACACAGGTAAAGTAGTCACTGACAAAATATCAAACAGACAAATCAGTGGTGTACTGGCCTGTTGCCACATATTAAAGCTAATATAAAGAGGACGGCACACGTATATCCTATTTGTTGGAAAGTACAAATAAGAGCTATTAAAAAGAGTTATGTCTGTGGCACCAGTGTGTTTCATCTAAGACCATGTATCAAAATCACAGAGCATTTCACATCCAATAGTCAATGATTAATTAGTAAATAAGCTCTAGTGGTGGTTTTTTTTGTAGTTGCAAGAAATGTATGTGTGGAGATAATCAGTGGACTAATTCAGTTGCACTCAGTAAACAGATCATGATCAAAATGATTATTATTTCAATATAGTTTCACCAACCCCGACAACTTCTGCGATCTGGTTTCATCTTGTAGCCATCTGGACACGAACATTCATAGCTGCATGGGGTGTTCTCGCATACAGCGTTACCGACACACGGAGACAGAATAATACGACATTCATCTTCATCTAAAACAACAAGAGATAAATCATGAATATTGATAGCTGCCTGGCGTATTCTCGCATACAGCGTTACCAACACACGGAGACAGAATACCACGACATTCATCTTCATCTACACAAAAACAACAAGAGACAGATAGCAAAGGTATTCAAGATAATCATGTAGTATACCTAGTAATACTGCAAACACCTCTCATCCTTCTCTCAAAGACTCTCTCTCCATCTCTCTCTCCCTCCCTTCCCCATCTCTTTCTCAATGTCTCCCTCCCTTCACTGTCTGTACCTCCCTCCCTCCCTCTCTCTCTACAGCCCGCCACCCCCCACCCCCGAGAAATCGTAACATAAACATCATCTCCCACATTGTGAAGATATGAAAAAATATCTCACAGCTATCCCTCTAACAGCGGTGTAACAAATATATGCTATAATAAAAAACAGCATTACCTTCGCACATGTGGGTTCTCCTGTCATAGGTGTAACCATGGAAACAGCGACATCGGAAACTGCCGATTGTGTCGATACACTGACCGTTCTCACAGATATGTGGAATGATTTCACATTCGTTGATTACTGCAATGTCAAACAAAAGTAATGGAAATCATACATCACAAAAAAAAACTACATGACGAAGTGCGAGACATTGTCTAATTCAATAACTTGACAGATAACAAAACCAGTTGTTTGTGGCACAGACTGGGTAAATATCAATCACAATTAGATGGACAAAAACCCAAGTGCAGGCCATTCACCAGGTCCAGAAGGGCTGCGAAATAACCCAACAGATCTACCGAGGAGGATCGATCCGTCAACCTATCGAACCTCAGGTGGACACTCTACTACTCTCTGTTCCAGGCTTAGGATCAGAGATTCACTAAAGACCCTCGATAAACCAATTGCACAAACAAAGCAAAGGAATATTTACCATTGATATCTATTGGTCCCTCCAAGCATAGTTCTCTGTATCTACCTGAAAGTAAAGTGAAGAAATCTGAATTAGTTTAAACACTTACAGTCAAACCTGTCTTAAGCAGCCACTTAAGGTAGTAACAAAATGTGGCCTCTTAAGACAGGTGGCTGCTTAATACAGGTCATAATGCACTAAAATTGATGATTTGGTAGAATATGTTAGTGACCCTTTAAGACAGGTGGCTGCTTAATACAGGTGGCCGCTCAAGCAGGTTTGACTGTAATTATAATAAGATTATTACTCGCAAAATTTAGGAGTTGGGGCCCCCTAGATCCACTCTGTTTAAAGGTAACGCTTTCCTCTTTAATAAAGGCACAATGCCTAGTTGTTACACGAATACCAGCCTCCGTGGTGTACTTGTTAACGCTTCGGGCTTCAAGCCGGTACGTACTCTGTTCGAATCCCATTCGTGGTATATGGGATTTTTAATCCCAGTATCAGCTCCAAACCAGAGAGATTGCTCCGCAAGACTTAATGGGTAGGTGTTCTTCCACTTACACCGACCAGTGTCCACAACCGGTTTAACAAAGACCGTGGTATGTATAACTGTCCTGTCTGTGGGAAAGTGCATATAAAAGATCTCTTGCTATCAATTTTGAGTAACGGGTTTCCTCTATCATACTAACACTAACTTCTGTCCTGGACAAGCAGTCGAGGCAGCTGGACTGCGTGACCATGACAGACATGCTTGAACCTTAATTGGATATAAGCACGTACATAGGATACAACTAACTACAGTCAAACCTGCTTGAGCGGCCACCTGTATTACGCAGCCACCTGTCTTAAAGGGTCACCATAATATTTTACCAAATCATCAATTTTTCTGAATTATGACCTGTATTAAGCAGCCACCTGTGTTAAGAGGCCACTTTTACTCCTTAGGTGGCTGCTTAAGACAGGTTTGACTGTATTATCTATGACAGAAAATAAAGAAGAAAAAAACAATGCTGTATGAGTAGATGCCTTGAACTTTACAACGTCTGTAATCAGTGTTGTCAATAAACTGTGTGATGTCTGATAAGACCACTGATAATTATACAAGTCATGGGCTAAGGCCGGTAACTGCACTTTGACTAACGGCAGACGCGAGCTTGTTAATTTCCTATAGCTGCATAGCTGACTTTTACAACGTGAACTTTGTACAACACGAATGCTTGTAGTGAACGTAAAACGGTATGTTATACATAAACTATAGTTGTCCACTTAGCGTTTATCGAAACATCAACAATAACAGATATAGGCAGTCACATAAACATATACAATGTACAGATCAGAACACAACATAATTTATTACACACCGACAGGTAGGCAAATAATGCACGAACTAACGGACAGACAGAAAAGCAGGCAGGCAGGTAACGAATTGAAGAACTAACAAATAGATTGACAGACAGACAGAGAGACATGCAGACAGACATTCAGACAGACAGACAGAGAGACAGACATACATACATACAGGCAGACAGAAATCCAGACAGACAGAAATACAGACAGACAAGCAGACAGACATACAGACAGACAGAAAAGCAGGCAGGAAAGTAACGAATTGAAGAACTAAAGAAATTATGGACAGACAGACAGGCAGACAGACAGACAGACATACATACAGACAAACAGACAGACAGACAGACAGGACAGACAGGACAGACAGACAGACAGACAGACAGACAGACAGACAGACAGACAAAGAATATTCATACATCCTCTCAAAGAGGGTAGATTTTCTATACATTATTTATCTGCGCTAATTACCCGCATGCACAGTATGCACAATAAATGAACGTATGCATACTAATAACAAGTATACAGTCGCGGTATATCACACAATGTAGTAACATATGGAAAATATAAATAATTAAATAAATAAATAGCATGATACATTCTTATCTGGATAGTAAAATACATATTTCTGTGGACATAACGCAGCCTACTTGGCATATAATATATACATGTATGTAAACGAACATACCCATAGAGAATGAGATCTCAGCTCTTGTAACGAATCGTTTCAAAACGTATTCAACGAGCTAAACCGAGTTGGATTCGAGTTGTAGGCACGAGTTATAAGATCAGTGATCTCTAAGCGAAGTGTAGTTTAGTATCCTAGTACTTGCAAATCCTGAAAAAACAATAGAATTTAAACAAATTAAATGAACTATTGCATTTATACTTTCTTTGGAAAATTGTTAAACACTTCGCGTGATGTCAAACGAAATGTTGTACGTCATAGCGTTTAATGAGCCACCCTGTGAAAACTATAGACGTCATGGACAGACACTCAATAATTAAAAGAACAGATCACTCGGGTCGTTACCATGGCAACCAATCATAGGTCTCAAATGTTGTTCTGTAATGCCTATTACAGATGACCCGTGGGCGTAAGAAAGTTTCTGAGCTTGGAATTAATATTCATGAGGCAATACAGTCAAACCTGCTTGAGCGGCCACCTGTATTAAGCAACCACCTGTCTTAAAGGGTCACTATAATTTTCTCCCAAATCATCAAT
>JAUTCZ010050678.1:0-11115 GCA_032273805.1 Melanodrymia brightae | reverse complement strand
GCAAGGGATCTTTAATTAGCACTTTCCTACAGATAAGATAGTATACATTATAGCCTTTGATAGACCAGTCATGGATCACTGGTTGAAATAGAACAGGTCCCCTGAGGATAGAACCTTCGACCCATCAAGCCTCAGGCGGACGCTCTTGCACTGAGCTATGCCTCGCTCCTCAACTTTGGAATAATGTAAATAGGGCAATATTTGTGGCTGTAAATTGTCGTGATTAGAAAATAACAAACAACAAAAAGTGCAGTGTGAGCTCGACTTATATTTCAAAACTTTATCTCCTTTACTTTTAAATAATACTTGTGATGTACTCGAACGAATACTAAAATCATAATTTATCTCAGAAAACCATTTTAAAAGATACTGATCATTCATTATCTGGTTGTAAATCTTGCTTCGTGACGACATACAAACTGACTTGTACCGACTCACAGGTAGGAATAATTAAGCATGCTAGAAAAACTCTTCACTGTTGCACTTACATATACCTAAAGCTCAAGATTGAATCAACAGTATTCTATTACCGTAGTATTCTATTCAAGTTGTGCAGAAGGCATATTCCGTCAAAAAACCAAAACAATTATCTTCACGTTATAGATTTGATACTGCAACTGAATTTAGTTCAATGCTAAAAACGTTTAGAGTCGGCGGGGAAAAAATAGAACCAGTTGGGAAACCATAAACGAACCATTTTGTTTTGGTCTGGATATATTCTGCTGACAAATAGGCTCCTTTTTTATATCAGCAGCAAGCTATCTTTAATGTGCTCTTTATCACAGATAAGACAGTACATACGATGGCCTTACATGTAGATCAATATACTGGTTCAAATAGTGAAAACGCAAACAAGTTCACCAACGAGGAGGATTGATCTCATGACTTATAACACCTCAGTCAGAAACTCTTCCTCTGACCTGCATCCCACTCCGGAAGACGGACAGATTACAGGACACCTTTTGCATTACAGCATATTTCTATCAGTCTGTTCTCTCCGAGTATAAGGCTGTGTTCAATAGAAGGCAAACAAGGTCCAGTGCGTGTTTGGACTGTGCTAAGACATGTTGATGTAGTGTTGAACTGATGCGGGTTTCAAAGCAAACACCCCTCACCATGGCGGCTTCCGCAGATTTGCTTGCGGTAGTGTTAAGGGCGCACCTGTAATCTCGAGTCAGCTCACAGGTATGTTCGTGTGTGCCCGTGTGTGTGGACTGATGATGGCCCGAGAATCCCCCAACCTAGACATATGCTAATTGAGCCGACCGTCTTTGCGTTTTGCATTTCCTCTTCTCAGTCTATACCTAAACCACGGACAAATACGAAAAAGGGGAATAAGAATTGCACAATTATACAAACTCCTTGCTATTTAAACTTTGACACCAAACATACACTTTATACTGAAACCAATTCGACTAAGTCTTCAAAATCCTGTGAACAGAAAAAAAAACACCAACACGTATTCTACATGTATACATGTAGCAACTAGCATATTTTAAAAGTTTAAAAGATGTAAAAAAAAACTTTTATAAAGATGGCTTATTACCTGTAAGGCTGGTAGGCTATTTACCCATTTTACAACATGCATAATGAATGGACAGTCATAGATAACATCATTAAAGATAGGTCAGAGAAGATACGTGCAGGGGTCCATGCTACCAGAAGCACGCAACAACACAAGTAACAAGTAACAAGTATTTACCCATTTTGAAGTCTAAATTATACACTGGAATGCACTGTTATAAGGATAAAACACTAAAAGCAAGGGATCTTTTATATGCACTTTTTCAGACAGGACAGGACAGATCATACCAGAGCTTTTGTTAACCAGTATCGTACATGTGTATATGTATACATGATAATGCACTTCTTTCACAATAAAAAAACAAAAATTTGCATTTAAAAATGCAATGTATATGTTATTTACTGGCATGGTGCATACATGTATTATAACGAAATGTGATATAAGTTCATGGTTTCAGATCTAAATGGAGGTTATCAAATTTAACCAATTACACCACATATCACGCCAGGTAACAATACAATGTCTCACAAACCAGCACGAACAGACAAAGGTTTAACACAGATTTTTCAATTACTTCATTTTGTGGACCAGTGTTCTGCATCTGGTACGTAACATCATTATCAAATGTTGTGGTATGCATGGAATTAATGAAACTATATAGATATTTTTGCTAATTATAGAAAAGATTTACAATTAAAAACATTCCAATTTTGGCATATTAATCGTAATAAATTTTCTGAGGAGAGCTACTTCTCGCCTGGCACCATTTCAGGAGAGAGATTTTCAGCTTGCCTTTATTTTGTCAACGGCAAAGACTGTATATTGTGCACGAGTTAAAACATTCTCACAATAAGTTATTTGAATTAATGGCTTGAATATCCGTGTCTAGAAGGAAAGGAAATGTCTGTGGTTAACTGGGGTGAAATAACAGAATAGGAAAAAGATCAACAATGAGTCAGTTGGCTGTAGACCAACCTCAGACATTAGTTTCAGCTGTCATTTCTGTTAGATAGATAGATATGAATGGGGCAGTATACATTTACTTTGTGACTCAACCAGGCCACATGCAAGTATACACTGTCAGGGATCATATCAAAAGTTATTTCAAATTTTGGTATTTTGAACAACTCAAAAAGTAAGAAATCTTTTCTTACCATCTATCTTATACTGTTGACATACATTTGTACAAACATACAAAACATTTAGAAGTGCATTGATTTATGCGCCTTCAATCCAGTTGTGGACACACTAAACATGGTTAAGAAATGCTCCGATGTGCATCAGTGCCAATCTACATACAATGTACGTATGTGGAAGTTGGCATTCATGTTATGTTTCTTGGTGTGTCAGTTGTGAACGATACAAAACGCTTGTTCAGTTTTGATGTCATGTGAATACTAGAAAATGGCAGTCTATTTCACCGGTCAGCATGACACCATATAACAGTGATGTCACATGAAAGCAGTTAGGCTTTCCAGTATCATTCGTAACCCTATTCGGTGTAGTGACCCTAAATAACTTCTGATTCGGTCAATGGTTATCTAGTTGTCGACGCATCAATGCGCCCTATTACATGCACATTAGAGAAACTGTACTTGATGCACGTCAACATTATTAAATTCAAAATAGTGCATTTAATTGTAAAATGCATGCTAACTCCAGACAATGTAAAAACGTTTATCATTTGTACACACAACATACATGACTCCTTATCAGTGTTGTACAATTTCTCCAAACGCTTTCATTCATGTCATACAAAGCAGTGTAAGCTCACAAAAGTTTGTTTGTAGCAAATTTTCCGGTCCAGATAAAAAGTCTCAGCTCACAGCTTGAAGTAAACAGTTCTGTTGAAAACAAGCTTTCGCAGCAAAATATACACTGACAGGCTAGATAGACATATGAGGTGTAAACAGTGAAAAACATGTATTATATAACACAAATGACGTAGCCCAGTAAATTGCATAGAGTAAATGTAGGTCTTATGCCACACTGTAATTTGAAATGTCATGGTACAATGCAATGAAGTGGAGGCCTGGTATATACAAGTTTATATCGAATGATCACGGTTAAGTAACACGTATCCTTATATAATTGAAAAGCAACCCACTAGGAGGAAATGGCTTCTACTCGTCAACATTGTAGTCGATCGTCGACTTTCATTGTTTAGTTTGTTCTTGAAATTTAATAATAAAATATACGATACAGTTATGATACATGTATACATTTAGTAAAGGATGGATCTATAAATCGAGCGAAATGAAGACTTGACGCCCCAGACAACCTCATGAAACTAAGTCAGACATTCTATACCAGTAAGCTAAATCATACTGCTGTTCCTCAGAATGCATGTAAGATGCCATCTGCATGTACAATCTATAACCTACTTGTACAGTATACATGTAAGGATTCAAATTTCAAAATATTTTAAATTCAACAGTTCTGATCGTCTTTCCGGCACGATATTCATACCTAAAGGACTGACAGGAGAGTTGTAATAACTGAGCACTGCTCATGAGAGTTTGATTACAAAGATATATACACATGTACGTACATGTAGTAAGAGTGTTTTAACCAATATCAGGACAGTGAGTGGACATACAGAATAATACACGAATGATTTTGAGATGGTTTATCTCACGAATGGTTTCCAAATGTATGTAACAAGTGAAAGCGAGTTAGACACATAATTATAGAAAACATGAGTTGTCAGAAAAACATTATCTAACGGGCATAATTGTAGTATTCTATTACTTACACCTGTTTTTTTCTAATTATTAAAATGCAAATTATTCTAATAATACTACCACCAGCATAAATGAATTTACATGAATCTATTGAAATCGACAATGTCACTTGCACCAGGTGCCGAGTTGCTGGCACAGATCCAGTGACGACTACAGCTAATCGGTACGCAGCCGTCGTTCTGCTGATGAGAGGTCATGACCTCTCAAAAGTCGTCTCACACATTGTGAGATATGAATTTATCTCTCACGGGTGTCCCACTTACTAACCGCAGTGGAAGAAACCATTAAAATGCACGGAGAAGAGAGTGATCTCCCCATTGAAACATATCTTAAGGGCCTCAGACTGCGTTTCAGTTCAGCAACAGCCTAAAATGATATTTAAACTACTCCATACCTTCTTCAATGTTTAATGTGCTGTAACATTCAGCGTAATGACAAAAACAACTGCCAATATACAATTACATATGCATATAAGTCGTGACTAAACAACATTTCACTTCCAAGGCCGCACAAGTAGATTTACACACATAGGCACAAGTATACACATGTACATGAACATGTACAAATACATGTTTTTTTATCAGATAACGTTTAAAAGTTGTGTGATATTAGACAATTTTGAAAATTAAATTTTTGAAATTTTCTTGTACATACAATTCATGTACCGGTATGTTGTATTTTCAAAATTTAAATGTAAATTGTTTATTTTTATCTTCTGGTTGATTAAAAAAGTGTTTAAATAGGTAAAAAGACAGTTTATATTGCCAATTCTTAAAAATATTACTTGAAACAAGGTCACCCTCAATTTATGCAATTACAACTGTATGTAATAAACAAGAAGTGTGTTCTCATCTGTTTATATGCACATGAATTAGTGTAGAATTCGCTTCACTCCACCATCAAGCTTTTTGCAGAGAAATGAGAAAACGGCCAAAATGGTGAGTGATTCTCTTTAACAGAACATTAAAGCTGCATACATGTACACTGTACATCTATGTTCAGCTTACATGTACATAAATCCAATGGTTATTAAGAAATCTGTCGCAGTACTGTTCAAACAGTGATGATACAAGGTCAGCGTTCGTTTAAAATACAATTTAATACATCTCTATGGTTTGCCACATTTGTACATGTACTTCTGATAATGGCTAATATACATGATACACTTACACATGTATTATGCTGCGTATACACCAGCCACAAGAAGCACATGTCATGACCTTTAATATACCATTGACAGGTTACAAATGGAAAACAGCATGTCCTCAAATCCCCAAATACATCGCTTAAGTTAGCTATCTATACTACACGTCTTGTCTATACATTGATCCCAACACTCTCACAGAAACTATAACAAAAAAGCTGGTACTTCGGTCAAGTCATTTTGTTCTGGTCAGCAGTTTCTTTTCAATCATTTTCCAATGGGAAGCCACTACAGGGCACAATATTCCCTGATTAATAACAGACACTTTGTATAAGAGGTTAACAGCTTGCTCTGAGCTGCAGCAACTCAATGCATTCGCTGGACTTTTATTATTAACAGCACTCCATTACTGCCAAGCTTGTTAGTCGGCACAGTGGCAGCAAACGACATCTTGGTATGTTAATAGTCCTGCAAATTTTCTACCCCAATAAACGATTTCTGCACATATGGTACATGTACATGTACTTCTTCCGTGTTATAAATGGTAGACCAATAAATACCATGGTTTTGACTGTCACACTAACTCAATGAGTTGAACGTGTGGTTTCTGGTATATACATCGTAACATGTACTAACTGCTTTTAAAGGTACATGTACTCTCCTGAGTTTTGGTAATTCTACGACGTTTGGAGATAATAGAGCATTTTATAATTATTTAAATCGAAATGTTCTTACATTTTTTTGCATAGAGTATCGATATCTGTATATCCAATGTATTTCAGGTGATTCAAAAGGTTATCATAGTTTAGTATTGACCTTTGCCTAAAATAATTTAGTACATATTAAATTTTAAATAATTTAGTACGTACTTCAATCCTGTATTTGACAACAATTTATCATCTTTCAGACCTCCAATGCTGCGAGTAAAAGTCGTATTTATGCTTGCAATAAAATGAATTATTTACCAATCGATAAATTTTTTTAAAGAATAATTATTTGAATTAAATTATTAATGTCGAGCACATTTTATTGGCACTAAGTAAGAGTGTACCTTTAAAGAAAACAAGATTTCCTCTTAGCCAATTTTCCAAGAAGTGTGGTATTTTTTGTTTGTTTAATCAATATTTATTACCAGTCGTCAAATATAAATAGCGGTTTGGGATTAGCCAACAGGCAAAAGCCATATATTCAGACCTCTCCATATATTTATAAATACAATTCTTCTTACAAAACACTATTCATATATTTTCTATAATAATAAGAGCTAAAGGCAATGCTTTCAGATAGTGAAAAGTGTCCAGATTAAGTTCAGAAGTACGGTTACAGTTTCAGACATCGGTACTAATGCTGAATTATTCCAAGTGCATCTATATAATAATCTAGATTTGAAAATGCTACATGTCTAGACAATACTGATGGGAATTTGTTGTATTTTCATGTTTGATGATTGCTTGTGCATAACAAATCGATGATCGTAGTTAATAGGTTGGTTGCAGTTATGGACTAAAATGGCTGATTTTTCTTTAATATGCTAAATTTTCCTTGTTAATGTGACTAAAGATGTGAGGAAAAACATTTTAAAACAATGATCGATGATGGGATTTCATCATTGACAACCAATCATAGATTATAATCGATAATTGGAAAACAACTACATGTACTAAACATCATTTTTAGTGCATGCAACTTTTCGTCTGTATGTAACACAAATTTCAGGGGAAGAGATCTAAATGATCCATCCCCAACCACCCCCCATCCACACAACCCCAACTTCGGTTGAACATTTGTGGAAGTCTTGCCGATTTGAGAAAGCCCCTGGTTTACAGTATGTGCATGTACATATAAGTAAAAACTCATTTCTATCCCTGCATGAAACTTCCTACCATTTTGTGGAATTGAAGTGAAATGATCACCTGGTTTTACATGCTTGGATGGAATTCACACCTGATTAACGAGCTTTCCGGAGCAACTGAAGTCTTCAGTAGACCCAGCATGAATGCACATGCATTGCCACATCCACTTTGGAGATAAGGTTAACCTTTGACCCCAGATGCTCTGGGGGCCCCCAATATGTCCTGATGTACACTATTTACCTCCTCATCACAACTGCCAGAAACTGACAGGTAACAAGGATAACAGTATAAAATAAACATGAATACTGGTACTGTAAATATTTTCTAATACACAATCAGATGGACATTTAAGCTGTACAAATTGTCAGGTACATATGTACTTACATGTAGGAAAACTTCTATTCTGGGACAAACAAGTAATCAGCTGTTTTATTTGAAAATGCTCATAATATTATTGGAATATCTTAAAATCTTTCAATACGCCTGAATAATAATCTGACAGGGAACAAACAAAAAAACAGATTAAAATAAAAGATAAAAAAATGTTTTTGTTCAGTTTTATAGCATACATCTATGTACATCATCATGATTATGATTTCGAAGTCTGTAACACAAACATGTATATTTAGCTTCATGTGTACAATACAGATTCAAAGGTATGTATGGATTTTGCAGATAATTTCTATCGCTAACAACTTATTTGGAGAAGAAAGACAACACGGCAAACATTTGACTGCACATCTTAAAATATTTGTGTAGATGGCAGGAACGTAGAATGAATGTGGCTTGCAGTTAGAATGCAGCAAACTCTGGTATTCCAGACCTTAAGACAAACATTTGTTTAAAATTGGAAGAATATTTGTTCACAGATAGTGTGCGTATTGACCAAAACGAAATCTTCTGCTAAAATACACACCAAGCAGGTACGTCAGAAAACTTCTAGTCTGGGGCAAGCATGTAATTAGCGGTTTTATTTTAAAATATTCATGTTGGAATATCATTAAATCTTTCAATACACTTGAATAATAATCTGACAGGGAGCATTAATAACTTAAATTTGATCTCAAGTATTGCTGGAAAATAAGATTTAAAAATATAAAAAAATTCTGGCTTTCATCACAGACAATTTGGATTTTTTCCCATGACCTTTAGAAACATGTTATACACGACTGTAGAAAAGTTCTTTTTAAAAGAAAATAGAGTAAATTAAACTCTAAAAACATAGTAGAAAGTTTTACCTATTGACTAATTGTGGTAAAATTTGGCCCTTTCTTCCAACAAGCTGAGAAGATACAGAATTCTAAACAATATTTTAAATGATAAAACTTAAATAAGAAAATTCTACAAAAGTAATGTTACACAAATAATTATTCCCTTTTCCTACATGTACATTTTTCAGTCAGAGATTGTGGACCACAATGACGTAAACATTAGCAACATTGAAGTGAGATTTGGCATCAAGGTATTGAAATACACCACACAGACACACAGAGGCAACAAGGCACTTCACACACACTTATTGAGAATGTTTATCAAGCTATTATCCACCATCCAATATGGATTTCTAGTTATGGCGATATTGCTATGTAACATTTCTATTTATGGCGTCAAATTGTGATTTTATTACCTGATGCTGGTCTCTCGATGTTGCAGCAGTGCTACATGTAAATGAAGTTCTAGCACATTAATATACTCAACAGCATTGAAAATGCACCAATAAATACAATTTGACCCTTACAATATTCGTTTTTAATAGCTAAAACTTGCAACATTGATATCAAAGTGGAAAAAAATACTGGTGTTTTCAATGCCATTCGTTACACGTACATGTACTTTATGTATGTCAAAATATCAACTGGATACTTTTCTCTCGATTAAATAAACATGTTATTCGTAAAAAAAATACTCTAATATCTTTTATAATTACATCACGCCCATAACGATTTGTTTAATTATAATTATACACATTGTACATGTCACTCTGACTCCATGTCTCCATGTCAAACACTGATGTACTTGTACATTGCACACATAATTGAATTAGACTGTTTTGTCAAATTAATTTATTTAATTGTTGAAACAGAAAAAAGAAAATGTATACTTAAACTGCCGTAAAAAGGAACTACTGCACCACCAAGCCACTTATGCTTAGGGCGTACAAATAACAGAATACCATTACACGGTGTGAGCCCTAGCTATTAGATAGATGCACATGCAATCATGTCTGCAGCCGAACACAATCTTTCAAGTGTGACATGCAACCAACAATATGATATCAGATCGATTGTTTCATCTCGAAGGAACCCTTAAGGACATCGTCTAGACAGCTGGTCACCACGGAAACCATCCGCTTGGTTAAAATTACAAAACTAGCTTCTTTATTGATTAGCCATTTCTTCAATTGACTGATTAAACATATACCAGTGTGCGTGGGTTGCAACTCTATTGCAACTCTATTGGGCTTTGTCAAACGGTAATAGATGAAATTGCTTCTAGTCATCAACTGTTGTAACAATTTTAGACAATAGATCTACCAGTCTCAGTACCCAAAAACCGTCTGGCTTGTTTAAGGATGGGAGCGGGATGTAGCTCAGCACAAGAGAATCTGCCTATGGCTCAATGGGTCGAAGGATCTATCTTCCTCAGGAGACCTGTTGATTATTTCCCATTCCAACCAGTGATCTATCAAAGGCTGTGGTGTGTGCTATCCTGTGTGTGGGAAAGTGCACAAAAAGATCACTTGCTGTTATTTGAAGAAGAGTAGCCTATGTGGTAGCAGCGGTTTTTCCCTGTGACCAAGTGTCGATATAATTAAGAGTGTTTGACATCCAATAACCGTTAATTGATAATCAATGTGCTCCAGTAGTGTCGTTAAACAAGACAAACTTTGTTTAAGGATCAGAGATCGTGACTGAACGGGCATGCAGAAAATATTAGGTCCTACTACATTGGACATTGTAGTGGTGATTATTGTATCATAGTGATGGATATTACATGTACATGAATGAGAAAGTCTTATTGCAATATGGTTGTACAGCTAGATCGTGCATGAATGTCAATGTGTTCCACAATCCGATACAAAAATAGGATTGGGTTTAAACCCCCTTCCTCTCCTTCTAATCCTAATATAAAACATTGATCAATTGTGGACCAATGTTTTTATATGAAATACAATCCGAACTTGGCTTGAACCCTTCCCCGCCTTCCAAACATTGTTCAGATTGTGGAACACATTGACATTTATGCACAGTCCCTAAACTATGGAAAAAGAATTACTCAAAGTTGATTCTTATTTAAATAAACAGTGATCAAAATATTGTGTTTCTGATTGACGACATAAACCGTGACAAAATTTGGTTACATGTACATGTATGTATGCCAGTATTTCACACCTTTAAAAGCAATTTAACACTTTAGTGGTATCTTGAACAAAATTCATAATTAGTCATTACTTTCTAATTTGTCACCGTAACGCATGAATTGTCATTTCTTAAAGTCAACAGGAATTAATTTAACACACAATTTAATGTTGGCAAGGCATGATAGTTTTTAATGTGAAATTTTAAATGGCTTTGCAAGGAAGGACAGGTGATACGTAGTAAACATAATTATGTGTGGTTCTCTAGAAGGTGAATATGCTGGGAAGTCTTGAACAAGTACAATAATATACAGTGCTCGAAATTTGAACTATTTTGCGATGACTCTTGAGGCCTAAAATAAAAAGTTACTTGTTTCCTATTACATGCTGGAAAAATATAGGGTAGGTAGGTAAGAAAAACATTTTATTTTGTAAAATAATTTTATTTATGGATATTGAATAGGTGTTGATAGGTGTTAATAGTTTTGGAA
>JAUTCZ010050667.1:0-11117 GCA_032273805.1 Melanodrymia brightae | reverse complement strand
AGTATTTGTCGAAGTTCTGCTGAGACAAATACTGATTAACTAAATGTGATTAATATTTTTTAAAGTTTGGACTAAAAACTTTATTTTTATTACTTCGTCAAAAAATTTTAAATGATTGAAAGTCGATGTTAAAACTTATTTGATTATGAACAAAATTATATCTAAGTTTCACCGTATATTTTGTTTTTGTTTCAGTTGAGAGAAGCCCAAACACAAATAGAAGAATTATCAAATCAGAACAAACATTTACATAAAAGAATGGAAAAAATTAAACAAACGCGGATGGCGCTTGGAGTTTAATGAGTTTTGACATTGTCGGATTGAAAGATTGAGATATTGATTACGAAGATAGACGACTTCACCAGTTGGTTGTGTTTAAATGCTGCTACGCGGCGGACTAATAATCTGAATACAGGAACACCTTGGGTGCCTTTTCAGATATAAGCGATGTGTTTTCTTTAACCCAGAAAGGACGACAAGATTTCTAAAATCTACGTGTGTGCGTGTATGTTTGGAGTTTTCACTGAATCCCCAAATTCCTGGTTTTATTTGCTTTGCCAAAGACATTTTCAATGAGCAGTCATTGAATTGGTTGTCTTTACAATTTTATATTGTGCCTGGAATTACTTTTCTCGAGTGATATGGTGCCTGGAGTTACTTCCCTTGAGTGTTATCAGCTTTTAGTGATCTCTTAACAGATTACGTACATATCATTCTTTCACTCTGATAGCTTTGTTTGCATCCGTACTGGACGCATGCCACGTACCATAGTGATAATATATATACTTGTATTTTACCTGTATCCACATAATGTATCGGAACTTTATACCATGCAACCGATTTGGCTAGCTGTATCCCCATAGTAGTTAAATATCTGTTACATTCACTACTGTATCCCCATAGTAGTTAAATATCTGTTATATTCACTACTGTATCCCCATAGTAGTTAAATATCTGTTATATTCACTACTTCTGTTGTGAATCCACCTCAAACCAAGGATTATTTTTATAATTCTTTACTGTATCAGTCTGTTTGTTTGAAGTAAAGAAATGTTTTACTTGGTTTTATCATCGGGTATGAGGTATCGAAACTTGGTTGTTATTACACATGGTCTACAGAAGTTATCATTATATGTGACACACCATGACACTTTGGGTCCAAATGAGATTTTTTGCGAAAAAGAGATTTTCCAATATTTTGCTACATATGTATCACCCTAATGTAGTTGTGAAATCATATGGCATTATCTCTTTTATTTCAAGAACTATGAACGTTTATACGAGCTCGCTACTTCATAAAAAGCATAACAACAATTATGACGTCAAACTTTGCAACGCATTTCTCGCTATGACGTAATGCCGCATTTGGACCCAAAATGTTATGGCGCGTCACATATATATATATACACTTTTGGATGTTCTTTGCATCCGTGCCAAAGTTAAGCTGCAGATAAAATTTTAATCATTAAAGGCTAATGTAATATCCTAGGTAGGTCAGTTAGCTTAGTTTTGATAAGGCTGTCAATCTTTGCTAATACTCTTGTATTTGGCAGACTCACATTAGAAGTAAATTCTGGTTGAGAAGTGCATTCTGTTCCAGTCTCATTTCACCATTTTGTACCATATACTTTCTTTATTTGAGCAGATGTGTAGTCATTTCATGTATCTTGTATAACCAGGTTATGAAGAACACATTGGACCCAGTCTGGCAAGAAACCTTTGAGTTTTGTGTTCCCATTGAAGAATTTACTTTCAGGTTAGTCTCTAGGTATAATATTATAATATTCTAACATGATTTAATTTCCCGATATTTATTTTATTGATCACATTATAATGCTTTTTTGCACTTCTTGGAATTGAATGTATATGGCACTTCATTGTTACGTTAACCATTTTAACATACCAAATGTTTCAATACAATTAATTCTTGATGCTAAAATGAGATTGCCTAGTTAATTATTTCAAAACTGAGTATGAAATTTGATAATTGTTGTATTAAACAACAAATTTTACTTTTCTGTAGTTCAATGTTGTTTTAATATTTTTCAGGTACATTATTCTTCACGTGATTGATGAAGGCCGCTTCCATGGAAACGAATCTTTAGGTCAGGTGATCATTGACCTCGACACATTTGACCCAGAGGCCGGTTCTCATCAGATACACAGACTGTCAGATTTGGTAAGACTTTCACTCCATATGTTCACTTGTTTAGTCAAATTTCCTTTTCTTCTGACATGTTTTAGTTCTGGTGTGTTTGCTGATTCATATAATAGGGTAAAGTGATCGTGAGTTGGCCAGCTGTTGTGATTGAAGAAATAGAGTAAGATTTATCTCCCTTAGATATGTTATCCTTATGGCTAACCAACTTAGCTATTGTTGCACAATGACACCTCTAATTCGGATGTCCGATATGTTGACGGATCAAACCTCAGTGGACCCATTGGGTTATTTCCCGTTCTAACCAGTGATCCACAACTGGTTCCATATCATACTTTTATATAACATGATATGCAACAGCAAATCCAAAGTATGTTCACGGTGGCGAAATCTTGCATGTAATTTAACTGGTACCAATTGTGTTCTGTCATATCCCATTCATGTACTATGTGGTACAACAACCAGTCTAGTGAGTATTCGCGATATATTTGTTCTCTTAACACGCCTCAGATATGTCATAAATGGAATTATAATCAAAACATTGATTACTGTGATGTTTATTGATTATTACTGCTCAGTGTGAAATAAAATCCACATTTTGTTTGTAGCATTTGGCAACAATCCTAATAACTATTATTATTACCTGGTACCTAATTATGATTTTAGAAAAACTCAGAACGAGTTCGAAGCAAGATGTTTCAAAGTCGAGCAGCTCAGGAGTTCCGCGAGTCGTTCATGGCGCATGCCTCTGTACGCTGCCCAGGCTTCTTGTTCGAGAAACAAACAGGCAAAAAGGTATGTTGTTTGTGCCAGGGTAACGGACAGTCCATGTTATTATTAACTCAGTCGTTGGTGTTCCCGAATCACATTGACTGAAAAGTTAAAGAAAAAAGTTTGTGTGTGTCTCTATTGTTAAACATGTTTGGTTATTATTGCCAAATATTGAAGAAGAAAAAACATTGAAAAACAACTTTATTTACGGTGAAACCTGCCTAAATTAGACAATCGTGGGATTAATCAATATCTAGTTTAGACAGGATTCCATTTTATTGTGGATTTCATTTTCCACAAGAATTGATCTATTAAAAAATACAACAGGAGTTAATTCCTTTGTGAGTACAAATTTTTATTCCACAAATTAAGTTGGGTTCAACATGATTCCAGTTTATTCAAAATCCATTTTTGGAATGTTTCACTGTATTGCAGTACTGGAATTATTTGCTCTGTGGTAAACGTGTTTATTCTCTTTATTTGCAGGTGGTATCTGTAAGCTGTCGTAAAGCAGGAAGTCAAGGGAAAGTTAGGATTGTTGATGGAATATTGGCGAACTAAGCAGATACTATATAGCTGTGGTCAAGAGATTAAGATAAAGAGTTTGATGTTTAGAGCACACATATAAAAAAACATTTTATTTGAAAAACGGTGTGAATAATCTGATTATTTGCTTAAAAATGGAACAGTAAAAATTGGTGCTTCAATTGTAGACCTTCAAGACTATTACCCTCCAATTGTAGACCTTCAAGACTAGTACCCTCCAATTGTAGACCTTCAATACTAGTATCCTTCGATTGTAGACCTTCAATGCTAGTATCCTTCTATTGTAGACCTTCAATACTCGTATCCTTCAATTGTAGACCTTCAAGACTAGCCTGCTCCAATTGTAGACGTTAAGACTACGACCCTCCAATTGTAGACCTTCAAGACTATGACCCTTGTATGGTAGATCTTTATGAGTAGGACACTTTTCTATTGTAAATCTTGAAGAGTTGATCGTGCATTATTATCAAATTACAAATATACCATAAATATTGCGTTATCATTTTCTATTAATATTCACTTTGTAGGTGCCAATTTTTTCTGGACCGCTTTTAATGACCTGGTTAGGTATGGGGATTAAAATAAGTTGGAATTATTTGGATGAAGAATTTAAAATTGAGGTGCCTTTTGATATTACCTAGTAAATAGTAGGTCATTATTTTGAAAAATAGTTAACAAAGAATCCCTCTTAATCATTTGAATTTCAATTTGGAGCAGTTCCTTGTTGCAATTAAGCCTGGTGTGGCAGTTTGTTTTACATTTAGTATGCATTTATTAGTGGCTTTTTTATATTCCTTTAACTTTGTATCATGTTGATTGCAATGTAAGAGCTAAACATTGTGTTTAAACAACATTGTGTTTTAACAACATTGTGTATGCTGGCTATACAGATGTGGGCTGGATCCTGCATGTTTATTTTGTCTTTTACATTTACTACTTTTTTAATAACATATATATTTTGAAGCAATCTGTGATAAATGTTTTGCTTTTGGTTCACACTTTTATTTATTATTTATTTATTTATGTTACAGATAACTAGCGTATTAAAATTTGACAAAACTTTCTTTGTTAAGTAACCCATTTGGTAATTTAGGAATTGCTTTCAGCAATCAATTTTGGCGAACTTGAATGTTTTCAGGCAGATTATTGTTCTACTACATGTACGAGAAACAGTATGTGTATATATATATATAATTATTTACAGTCAAACCTGTCTTAAGTGGCCACCGAATGGAGTAACAAAAAGTGCTCTCTTAAAACAGGTGGCTGCTTAATACAGGTTATGCACTATAATTGATGATTTAGGAGAATATTCTTGTGACTCTTTAAGACAGGTGGCTGCTTAATACATGTGGCTGCTTAATACATGTAGCCGCTCAAGCAGGTGACTGTATTTGTGTTTTCAGCAGATAGAGCATTTTTAATGAATAATGTATTGGCTAGACACAAATCATGGGCCGGACACGAATAAGTGTCTTATAAATATGATAAATATATTGATAAAATTATTATTATAATGTATAAGCTATCTCGTTCTGTCTGTTATTGTTTTGATTTCAGCAAGAGTTTGTATTTTATAATTGTTTTTACTGACTATGTTCTCCAGTTGAACTATGGCAGGGACCAAATCAGACCAATATCCATGTTCTTGCATAATATTATGACATAGCAAGTTTTCCAGAAATAACTTGTGACTTACCATGTGATTACGTAGATTTTTTACGAAGTGGCAGCACCTATATGTATGTAATAGCATATGAGTTAGTAGTTTTACTGTTATACCGTACTGTATAACACATTAATAATAGTTGTTATTCAAGAGTGGATCATAAAAGAGGGGGGTTCGTTTGCAGACAGTTTCAGCAAAGGCTTTATGCCCGAGTTTCTAGAGGGGTCCGGTGCATAGGTGTGCTGAAATGCAATTTCATGCATTGTACAAGCAAAATTCATATTGACTGACAATTTTAGGGGGTCGAATCGAAGCCCCCACCACACGCTATGGTGAAATACATGAACATATTATCAGTAATTTGTGATACAATGTTTAAATAAAAATAACCCTAAATTAATTCGTTACTAAAATATGTACACATTCCAAATGGTATGCATTTTATTTGTTTTAAATTTCTTATTGTACATTAATATACTTTGTTGTAAATCAAAACACTGGAGCAGTTTTTGCTTCAAAGATGCTCTAACATTTTATATTGCATGGTGTTTTACCAAATTGTGATAGCAATTTGCATTGGAAAATGTGATATTGAAGTATTTGTGATATAACCATTATTAAGAATAAATATTTTACATATTTTCAATGTTCTAGTTAATTTTTTATTTTTAGGTAATGGGAGGTGTTCAGATTTATAAGTCAGCATTTTACAGTTCAATACAGTATTCTTTTTAACATACTGTCAAAGTATTTTATAAACAGATAAGTTTAGGGCACATTGATAGCAGACGATCTTTTATATCCACAAGACAGTGTATTCCACAAAATTTGAAAAACCAGTTAGATGCAATTGAATTTGTTCTGTGTAGTCGTCGTACATAACGATTTCCTTTAATTAACAAATACTTGGTTTTAGTTTACAAAAAAACACGTTCATTCCTTGGCCACAGCCTTTGACGGTGGACTGTATCAACATAAATGATAAAGGGGGAGGGAGGAGTTGCTTGACAACTGAACATATTGTGCACCTCAATTGCCCCCGTTATCACCCATCAGCAGCCACTCATGCAACAGCCAGGTGATAAAAATAGTCTTGAGATGTAATAAAAACAAACGTTGGTCAATGTCACCTTTCTATACCCTACACAATAAATCTATGACATGATTTTCCCCCCAAGCCGTTCACCTGGCTTCGGAAAGATCCTAATTTGGTTTGCTTGGGTACTGACACATTAAAAAGAGCATAAAGCATATTAAAACTGAGCAAAATAAACAACGCAAACCAAACGTGATATTCAATCAAATTTACTAATCTGAAGCGGTCACAGCAAAAACATAATGATAAGAAAAGACATTCTTCCTGAGCAGTGACTTTTATAAATACCAGTGTTAAACATCAATTGAATAACCCAAATGAATTCCCATAACTAATCTCCATACAGAGACCAACCCACCTCCCGTGCATTGTTGGTATAAACTGCAGCGCTCTAACTGCTTCAGCTAGTGGGACTTTTACATGTACTTTAGCTCAGTTGGAAGTCCGAGAAAACTGACTGGCAAGGGTCTAAAATGAACATTTGGCTGGCTGGAAGACCCTCCTCTTACGCCAAATGTCCATCTAGACCGTTGTCAGTCAGTTTTCTAGGACAACTCGGTTGAGAACATGCACTCTCATATAGAGGGTCCTGGTTAGGTTCGCACCAGTGGAGGTTGAGATATTTGTTACACATTATTACAACTTAACTATGAACAAACAGTCCAATGTTCATGCTCCCCACCCTAATCGACCAACACTAATGATCAATGACCCGAACCGCCGATTTCAAAGATTATGCTCAAGGCTGGTAATCCATACTCGGCTTAGGGTTTAACGCCTTCATCCCTGGGTAAAACTTTTAAGAAACTAAGGCCCGTGTATAATGCATCTAGGGCAACACACTTACATAGGATTCTTTGTCCAAATCAGGCTTGTGTAAATCAGTTTATTGCGTTTTCCCCTTACATTAACACTAGTGCTATTTTGTTGAGCGTATCCTGCCCTACCGATGGCACCCGTCGCAAGTACAGCCATTATAATACTAATAGTATAATGTGTCTGCTCTCTTCGTCGATATGATAAAACAAAAACCACAAAACAAGTCGAAGGTATTGCATCAGACAAGATGTGTCATATCGATAAATAGCCTCCGAATGTCTACCATAAAACTAGTTCATGGTCGGTATAACCATAAATCTGATGAAACCAATTCTGAGCCAGAAAGTCGACAGATGGGCAATTCAAATTATTCATTGCTGTTTCAGAATGTGGAATATCAGGAAGGAGATGGGGAAACAATAAATCCTCTTTTATGATGAGCAGTAGGCCTATTCATTGGGACGACTTATGCTAACCATTGCGATTTATTGAAAATAAAAGTAGTCATGCATATTGTTTTGCAGCGCTGTCCAGGTTCCCTACAATCGATACAGCTGGGCTGCATGTCCAGATTAGCTTGTTTGGACGTAATCCGACAGACCTTCACTTAAATTTGTTATGTCGGTTTTTAGTAAAAGTTTAATGAAAGATCTATCGGGACTAGTTTGGACGGTAATTGCATATAAGTAGGCCTACCGGTACGTAAATAAGTTACAACCATGGGCAGCTGAACGGAACTTCAACGGTAGGCCATGTCACACATGTACAACATCCGCATAAAAGTACTGTTAAAGGTGTCGTAAAACACCATTCGTTTTATCAATGCCTACCATTTATGTAGGCTGCTTTTACTTTTACGGATGTTTACTGTACAAATCTATCAACAGGTCAAGACGTACAGGCCCCAACAATCTATTTTTTCCCCACTTCTCTGGAGTCGGTGACTCACTGAAGAATATGACAGCCATTGTACTTCAAGCAGGTAGAGTTCGGCAATACAGTTATCCGAGGGCATGCTCCAGTAATTATAGACAAAGAAAGAAAAAGAAAAGGAAATTGTAGCTATATTATATTATTCAAACAAACGGTATATGGGCGGGTTGGGGGCAATAGAAAAAATATGTCCAAGGTTAACGTTACAGGCAGACATTATTATACATGTGTATAACATGGTGGCGTTTACATGTTTTCTTACGTGACTCCAGGATTCATTGTACCAGAGCGAAATTAATACGCGTAGACAATTCCTTGACCAACATTAGAGCTTCAGTCTGCTTAAAACTATTAAATAATTCTACCGTCAACACACAACTAACATTTAGGTTTATTTTCAGTGATCATCATCGGTAGATTGCGCAAGTGTCGACTGATTGCGCAAGGCAAGTGTCGACTGATTGCGCAAGTGTCGACTGATTGCGCCAGCGTCGACTGATTGCGCAAGTGTAGATTAATAATATCTGTTCAAGGCAGACATACCTTAAGGCATTTTTTGAAAATAATATATACGAGTACAGTGTACTTCCAATTGTGGAAATTAAGTCTATTGTAATTAAATGTACTAGTATTTATTGTTTTAAATGATTTAGATGTAGGCTACCGTCTTCGAGGAAAATCGACTGATGGAAGGCGTCTACCGTAAATACTAGTATAAAAGTGGTACTGTCTACCGTAAATACTAGTATAGAAATGGTACCGTCTACCGCAAATACTAGTATAGAAGTACTAATAATTATAGTATATATAGTTTTACAGGCAATAAAAAAACAATGTCCTTTTTTTTATTCAAGGAAAAAGCAAAAATTTATTAGATGAATAATTTGAGTAGATTGGATATAAAATAGAGCAATGACATTTTGGCAAAAAAACTGTGACCTAATACTTTAAAAACAACAAACATGTATGTGAAAGTTAAAATTTATTTGATTAAAATGTAAGAAATGCAAATACTATTAACCTAGTGGATCTGCTATCTCAAACACATTTTACTGTAAGTGTAATACTTGATTATCTAAAAGAAAAATCCATATATATATTCCTAATACTCAGTTTTTAATGACTATAACTGAACAATGTGAACAAATACTATTAATATATAAACTGATTATATATATATTTCATAACTACTACTATTCACAATCACCTAGAGTATTGTTATAAATCATTAATAACTTGTTATAATTACTGCATAATTTTATCACACGTTGTACGCTGATTTATTTATTACCTGGTGAACAATAATAGAGATCATGATATTTTATGCAAAAAATATGCATTGTAGGTAATGTAAATAAGAAGATAATTTATCGGTTCACGTGGCAAGTTTTCAATTTGATGCAGCCTAATTCAAGACATGCCCTGGCAAATACATGTTTTTTACACGGTTTGTTTATTTACATACAACAAATTGAAATTTGATCGATCTTAATTGTGCAGTCTTGAGGTTACAATTTAAAGTGCATGTATTATAATAAAATTCTTCATTTGAGATCCATTACCATAAATTTGTTTAGAAATGTTCTGCTTTAGATATTTCATCAACAGAAATTAATGAATGAACTAAGAATTGTGTTTCTATCCGAGTGGTATGGTAGAAATGGTAGAGATATTCACAAACTTTATAACACTGATTCAATCTTTGATTCTGCTCAAGTCGACTGGTTTGTAAGATATTTAGATAAATGAGGCACAAGGCAAAAGGTAAATCTTCAGTCTACTTGTCAACTGGAATGAAGTAATTTTTTCTCAAAAGAATAGCATGATGCATCTTCCATTAAAAATTCATAACAGATATAAACGAAACATTCAAACTGATTACAAAGTTATAACACTAATAACATAAAAATGTATTGAACAGACAAATCAGAAAATCATATTATGCATGCACTGTTTGACTGCAAAAATTAAATATATATTAAACTTTGTAGTAAATCACTGCTATTAAAATGCTCATTAAAATGTATTGGAAAAAATATATGTAATAAATATGTGAAAAAAACAATGCACATGTGTTAAAAAATCATTTTAAAATTCAACATATTGAACAAGCATGCTTGCATAAAAACAGATTTTGTGAACTATTTTAGTAGGCACAAAGAGGTTTTATTTTGGTATGACGGTTAAACTCATTAAATCAAGAAATAACCACATAATTATCTATCCAAACATAGCTGGAAGCAAACCTTAAACAAAAGAACATTTGAATGTATCAACAATGTAGGAAAAAACTTCACTACAGAACAGTCAATAAATTTAAGCCATATGCATAGATAATTACTTTTTTTGTACAGTTAAAACAAAATCTAGGTGATAGTCAAGAAGAAAATGTATACAATATTTAAACAAATATTTAAAATCATAAAAATTTTGATTCTGTACATAACATTGTGAAAAAAAAATCTATTTGAAAGCAGATAAGTTTGCTGTACAATTATGCAATATACAAGTATTACTAGGTGCTATTTCACTAAAAATTACACTAATGAAAAAAAAAGGACCCAATGATTTAGATTCACAATAATGGAGGTACACCAAATCCACTAGCCATCAGTCCTGGCTAGTAGATGTTTGATCAGGACTAGAGACTTTTTCAAAACTTGGGCAAACACTCAATAACTATTATTATGGTAATAAGGAACATTAAACAGTACTTGCATGTACCAATGCGTAGTTTTGGCAATTTCGATGGAAATGAAATGATTTCTTAAACAGGTATACTAATAATAACTATTGTCATATTTTGTTTGTCCTAGTATCCAGACTTAACGTTAAAACTTACAAACATCATAAATTATGACTTATTTTGCATTATGTCAACTACTGTAATAATGATGGTCGCCAGATACACGAGGCCACCATTGAAATCAGGTGGAAAGACATCTTGAACTGTATAATTGATAGACACTTATTAAAATATTACACTGATAAATTTGATTACTTGTACTGGTGGTCTTGAGACAAGCACTCCAGTGGACCTCAGAGAGAAACTTTGGTGACCGGGGGCGTCGCTTCAACGTACAGCAGACTTCCTGGTGAGAACAGGACTGGAAGTCTGAGCATGG
>JAUTCZ010050656.1:0-11118 GCA_032273805.1 Melanodrymia brightae | reverse complement strand
AATCCGGTGTAGACAGAGGTAATTAATACATGAACGGTTCTTTCGTTCTTGATTTTTGGTCCGGAGTCCGGAATAGAAAGAATCCGGATTAGGCAGAGATTTATACTTAAGAAATAAACGTAGCTGGACGGGACTTTAGAAATGGACCGGTTTACACAGAGACCCGGATTACACAGAATCCGGTTTAGACAGAGTCCACTGTATACTGTTTTGTTATCAACAGGGAAAGGAAATGCATACAATACTTATGGAGATATAGCTTCTTTTTTGTTGTTGCGAATATGACCAATTTTACAGTGTGTTCATCTTACTTGTTACAGACGTGTAGTGAGAGTGTGACGTCTGTTCAAGGAGGAGTGGTTTCTACACCAGGCTATGATGAAATCATTTGTGCTACATATGCAGGTAAATTATTGTATTCCAAATAGATACACGAGTAGGAAGCATTGCTTTAAAAAACATATATTAAATATCTGAAAGTATTTTATAGATTAAAGAAAAAGACAATTTAAAATACCGGTAAGCATTTTTTTATATCATCTCTTATTTTGTTTTAATCATATTTTCTATGTGTCTTGATCTTTTTATCCGTCATAAATATTTGGTTTACTGTGGTTTCTCTTTTAAAAAACAATAATTTGGTGATACCGGTCTTAAAAAATCTTAAATTTACATCAGTTTTGTTAACTATAAACTCTTTGAAGGATTACATTGATTTCTTTATATTGTGCTCAACAAAATTGATATTAAAGATTTGTTGACAGGTAAATTATGTTCTTGATTGATGGGTCCCTTCAGCAATATTATCCCATCAAGGCGTCTTCTAATTTATTTTTCAAACACTTATGTCATCAGTGTTACAATAATCAAATGTACATTATTACTTAATACATAATAAACTACATGTATATTGTGTTGTTTTTTTTAACTTTCTTCAGTTTCTATGAGTCAGTATTACCATTATTGTCTTAGTTGCTACCGTACATATTTCCAGGCTGGCTTTTTTCTCTGACATCAGAGCCAAAGCACAAACACTCTGGACATGATTTTCTCTCTTTTACCTCGGAGGGAAAACAAAAAATAGTTTCGTTGAGGTAACTTGATGGGTAATTGCATGTCTGGGCATGGTGGTAATGAAAATTATTATTGTAATGGCTTCAAATGTTGCATCGAATATCAGATATGTATTAGGCTTGGTATTTATTTAGCAGAGATCAAGATTTCTATTTAATGTGTGGAAATTTCAACACAATGAGTATTTGTTTTAATGTATGTTTAATGTTAATACATACATGTAATATATTCTTATTTCTATTATTGATTTTATTTGTTGCAATACCAAATTTCATAATGGTTATAATTTTAAGTAATTATTTAATAGCTATCATCGTACTTTTGGTATGGAATAGAATTTGATCCCTGTTGAGATTATTGATAAGCATGCACTATTAAATTAATAATTTGCTTGATACTTTAATTATTCAATAGACTAACCACTAAAATGTCCAATATGTTATTTACAGCATGGATGTTTTTGTCTACAGTATATTTATGTCAAAACAGTAAACGATTTACAAGCTTTTTGCAGGTTTTCTAATTATAATTTTTTTTTTCATTTAATCTCCATTACTTTAAGTGTTTATATGTTATCTAATTATTATATGATAGGACATTAAACACTGGCTGACCGTCATCAATTGCCCCTTTTCATAGTACGAGCGTTAATTGTCTGTATGTAATTGTCCATGCAAGTAGGTCAATTATGTGCAAGGCTAATCAGAGTACTATGTTGTTCTGCACTTCTGGCATTGTTTTGTTAGTCTTAGACTCTATCACATCAAAAAAAGTTATTGATTTAAGAAACTATATAATATTTTGTTTTTAAAGAAACTTTATTATGGTACAAGGTTGGTGGGGAGGTTTGGGGCCTGGTTCATTGCTTGTTTCACAATACATAGATATAAATATTAACAGTCTGATATCAAAATAATATTATCAGGCATCATCTACATGTATTCAAAAATCAAATTTCCATATCCACTGTCCAGATAACAACATAATACATATTTAAAAAATTGGATCCTTCTTATCTGTATTCCTATGAATTAAAGTGACAAAAATGAGGCCTGTAGGATAATACTAGTGAAACAGTGTTTAACTGACAAACACATTACTATGTGATGTGACATGGACATATCAGACAAATTTCAGTGTTGGATAAAACATAGTCAGATAGAGAGAGAGAGAGAGAGAGCTGCTTGGAGGTCAATACAATTTATTTGGCATCAAATGATTTGATTACATTGAATTTAAAATAATGTAGGAACTCTAGTCAGAGATGATTAGGCATACTAAGCTGTATGTAATGTGTCTCAAAAGATCACTGTTTAAAATTAATGTTCCAAAAAGTTCAGCATGGTTGTTGGATAGCCATGCCCAGCATTTCCCAGCATAGTAACATCCCTGTTATAATATGTGTACGGTACTGTTATCTATATTAGAAGTTGACAGTCTATATATTGTGTCATTCTGACAGCCAAGATTTGTTATTTAGTATGGTTATATGATGGTTATAATTATATGTGTACTAAGTTGGATGCATGTACAGTTCCCCGTGCTGTAACTGTAAGCATAACAGTATGTACTGTATCAGTAACTGACTATTACTGTAAATGTCTTTACGTAGTACTTGTGCCTGTACTCTGCTTTGTGTGTTGCATGCGACAGGTTGGGTGTTTGGTCTCACCTCTGAACAACAATTCAAATCTTTGGGAAACCAAGAAAGTGGGCTAGATGTATCAACTGCATCAAAACTATCCAATATGAAGTATGTAGATTTACCTCCCTTTTGGAGGTTTACTGTGCATTAGCATTATTTTCTTCTGTAGTTACTTATTTCAAAGCATGACTGTTTGTTGGATTTCTATAGATTTAGAACATTAATTGCGCTTGACTTGAATCAAATTGCAAAGCGTTTAAAGGGCACTCTGTATTGTTGTGGTCTCATTGACCTGAAACTTTAAGACAACAAGCAGTCAGACTTTATTAGTGATAGAAAATCTGTAGAATACTAGACACTTGTTTAACATTTCAAACTTTCTAACACAGATTCTTACACATAAAGGTTTTCATCTGCTAACTTTTGTGCTATTTTTTACTGTTTGCATGAAATACTAGATCAATCTTAATAGATTTATGTTTATATCTTTTCTGTTGTTTGCTTTTTGTTGTATGTGTCCTTTAAATATAATTTATGTCTAGTTTTAAATGTTTTAAATCACATCAGTTTGATTCTGTTACATTGATTTGTAATTTGCAAAAATATAAATACTTCCACGTAGATTTTAGTCTATGTTTTGTTTTTTTAGGTTGGTTTACAAACATAAATGCACATCTAAAATTAATGCAACCATTGTTTTATGCATTAAACACTATTGCAAATTAATTTCATGTTTTACAGTATATCATTATTAGTGCTATTAGATTATAAGTGCTAAGTTATTGCTTGAGTATATGATTCCAAACATGATCAATAAGCTAATGTAACTGGTTTAAATATTAGTAACCTGCTAAATTGTTCAGATGTCACAAGACACCATAATTGATCTTTGTTAAGGTAGTTGAAAGGTTTTCTGAAACTGCAACTGTAACATGATGTGGATGAATTATTTACATTCATGTTTGAATTATTATAAGTATAACAAAGTAGACCTATTTCATAACTAATATTCTATCTTTGTACTGTAATTAGGACTAACAGTTGTATTTAACAAAGTGTTATTTTGTAAGTGACTGATACACATGCTTAGTTCTTACACTACTTACACACCTCGTGCAAGTTCAGCCTATATATATTAATCAATGATTTGAAATTGAATATAAGTTTTTATTTGGCACATTGCCATTTACTTTTGATTACCTTAGAAGATCAATTCAGGTAATGTAATCCTTAATTAGTTATATTTTTATTAGTTAATATTTTGTTCCTATATTTAATAACAAATATGAAGTTTCTTATAATGTTTTATTTGAAACTATGTTGTTTTGCCTTTGATGATCTTGGAATGTAAAGTTTAATATGATGTTTGGATAAAATGAATGAATAGATGATTAACGACACCCCAGCATGAAAAAAGATATCGGCTATTGTGTGTCAACATATGGTAATGTGTTTGGATAACAAAATACAAAATAGTAGTGTAAGACGGAATTATTAGAATTAGTACCTCTTAGAGCAATATAATCAACTCTCCACAGTGGACCAGCTGGCTTATTTTCCATTCCAACCAGTGATCCACCACTGGTTTATCAAAGGCTGTGGTGTGCGCTATCCTGTCTGTAGAAAAGTGCATATAAAAGATACCTTGCTGATATTCCTTAAGAGTAGCTTATGTGGCATCAGAGGTTTCATTTGTGACCAACTCTTGATATAGCCGTGCATTTGACATCCAATAAAGCTGATTAATAATTAATTTGTTCCAGAGGTGTCATTACACAAACAAACTTAATCTTTTGATACCTGTGGATGCTTTCAAAATTGAAACACATAATTTACAGACAGATCATTTTTTTTATTTATATTTACAGATATTTTTAATTTGATGTCATTAGCACACGGAAATTTTGTAGCTTCAATAACTTACGTTTTAGTTGTATACAGGCAGGAATTGGATGATCTCCAGAAGAAGGTGGTTGATGAAAGAGAGAAGTACCAAAAGTCGGCCTTCTCCGACAAAACCGTTTCTGCTGTCCCATGTTTCAGCATCAAGGATAAATTTGTTTTGAACCGTGAAGATGCTAGCTACACCCTGAGCCTTGAGCTACAAATGCCCATAGACAATGTGCTCTTACAGGTAAACAAAGTCATGCATAGTATTATTGTTCACATTTGAAAACAATTTAAATACAAGCCACCTGGGTGAAATTAAGTTGGTCATTTGTCACAAATTATATTAGTGCACTAATTACGGTAAAAAAGCATTTCCTTGTGTTATTATACCAAAACTTACATGTAACTCTAGAATTAGATATGTGAGATTAATGTGAGATGTTTGTAACCATTTCAGAGTGATGTTCCTATTGATCTACTTGACGTGGAGAGGAACTCGGCAGTTGTCAGCTACAGTCACTGTTCACCAGAAGTCAGTACTAAACTTTACACACAAAATAATACCATTAATACCTATGTTGAATATTACATTTAAAAGCTCACACTAACGCGTTTGATTTTAATTGACATTTAACGTTCTACTAAAATGAAAACAGACTATTTATCTCCTAAGTAATTGCTTTTGTTATTTCAGCTTAAGCAAATGGCTGTGCATTTCAGTCGGTTCATTTCTTTTTGTGTACATACTCAATCCAAATAGAATAATTATTTATGACATTTAACATAGGATGCTCACCTATCAAGGTATATGTTTTTAATTTTTATTTTCAGGAAGGAAACTTTCTGCTTGCCACATATAGGTGTCAAGCAAACACAACACGACTGGAGTTGAAGGTTAGGTCTATAGAAGGTCAACATGGCACCCTACAGGCCTATATCACCCCCAGAATACAACCCAAGACATGCCAAATTAAACAGTACCTCATCAAACCACTGTCGCTTCACCAACGGACACATATATTTGATGAGAAGAGGTGAATTTTTAAACCTTTCAGCACAAATGGCTCAAGTAACTTTTGTGAAAATAGCACTTTCATTATTTAAGCTTTAAAAGTATTAAAGAGACAAATATATATGCAAAATATTTGACTGAGTATGTTACTGAATATGCCTTTGATAAAAGAAAAAGAATGTAGGATATCTTTAAATGCTTGGTAATATATTTATTGTCAGTGTTTTCCATGGTTCTATCAATGGGCGAGTCATTAGTAACACAGGAATTTGGATATGCCTATACTGTTTAAAGGATTTTTCTTACATGCCTTCAAGGATACTGATACAATATATGCGAAAAACATAGAAATTGATGATGACTAACCATATTGTTTACAGTTGATTCATATTTGTGATCTTCTGTGAAAGAATTCTGGTTTACTAATAAAATATATTCTGTCTGAATTGGTAACGGTCTAATCTAGAAATCCTAATTAAATTGGAATAAAATGTTTTGCACCTGTGGTTACTATAATGTTTTTGTCCCTGGTTTATTTAGTTGATTCTGTCCTGGGAAGGAGACTTGACAAAAGTCAAAACTTGTGCCCAGGATAGACTTGCCTGAACCTTTAGTGGATGTGGGCACGTTAATAGAGTTTCCGTTTCCGTTATTTAGTTGAACTAAGAAAATTACTTCTACAAATATTTAAAATTATATATTTCTTTCCGTTTCAGACCCTACAATTCATTAACGCTGACAGGTTCTTTCAGTATAGCAGAGATGCACAATTGGATTTGTTTTTGTCTGCCTGAACTTCCGGAGAGAACACCAGCTGGAGATACAGCCAAATTCCATTTTGAATCGACCTTCCTTAACACGCAGCTCGAGTGTTGCTACAAGTGAGATGGCTTCAATGTTTGTTTTCAGGTTTTGTGGTAGTAACTGATAATGTCTTGAGTGTTGACTTCATTTTGTTTATGTAGCAGTATATCATATGGCTCTTCCAACTTCGGCTGCAATATCTAAATGCCTTTACATTTATTGACAAACCAATGCTATAAAACTGTTAACATTATTGAATAGAAGATGAGGTATCAAAGCAAATATACTGTTTAATAAGATAAGACTAGATCCAGTCTTTTCTTTTGATGTGCATGTCAATTATTTAACTGCAAAATGTTCTATTGACTTATTTTTTAAAACTTTAGAACTGCTAAAAATGGTAACTAAATCACAAAGAGTGATTTTCCATGTATATGTAGGTAAAAGCTACATCTTTCCTCCTATGTATTATATGTACATGTATTTACATAAATATTACAGTGTAAATTCAGTTTTCTTCATTTGTGGAAACGGGATTTGTTTTAAATTTATTTCAGGAAAGGCGAGGCTATATTCCGGTCAGACAACATCTCAACAATCTCCATCCTGAAGGATGTCCTGTCCAAAGAAGCAACAAAGAAGAAAATAAGACTTGATATCACATATGGTGAGTAGCCAGCATGTACAACTGCAAAAATAGGAAAATAGCCGATTGTGTATTTAAAAGCATTCATTACATTGCTTTGAATTTTAGAATTGCAGTCTGTGTTTTGCCATGTGCAATGTTACCTTATTTGAGTGAAGTAGAACAGAGTACATGTACATGTACAATATATCAAAGAAGGAGAAACCACAAGTAAATCCATTAAAAAGAGTGTATAGATGAGAAAAAAACCTTTACCTAAAACCAATCATGCATGTTTTGTATTGATGCAAATGAAATCAATTTTCTACAGAAGAAACGGCTGCTATTTTCAGTTAGCAACCACAGATACCCCCGGTATACCAAACAGGTGGATGTGATGAATTGCAAGACCTAACTAGTAGTTGGCAGGCAATTAAAATGACAATAAAAAAAATTGTTACATATACTGTTAATATGTTAAATAGCAAATGAGGAAACAGAACAAATGTGTTGCAGATCCAGAATTTTCATATAATGTTCATGTTAATTACTCAACTGTAAAATGTACCTATTAAAGACTTCATGGTAGTAACAGCAACTGTAAATCACAAACGGATTGTAAATGAAATCAGACAAAGCACTAACAAAATATTAAATACTGATTGTATTGTAAATACTATCATAGAGAGTGAAACAATAATACAGCATTTGTTGTTGTGTTATACTGATAACATTGCTATTTTCAGATGTTAATGATGAATCCATACCTCATGCACTGAACTTGATACATCCAAGACTTGAAATGCAACTTCTACTAGCCAAGAAAGTTCAGCTCATAGATGGACTGAAGGTATTATCTCTTATGCATTCTTTTTGTATTGTATATCAGGAGAAGAATTTACCTCAGTACTAGGGCATCTGCTTGAGGTGTGCAAGGTCCAAGGATCAATATATACTTCTAAGTGGACCCATTTGGTAAAATAAAACAACAATTAGTATGTTAAACGCTGTAGTATGTGCTCCTATATCTGGAAAAATAATATATAAAAGATCCCTTGCTGCTAATCAATAACAATAGTCTATGTGGCAGCAGCTGGCTTCTTTTTAGACCATGTATTGAAAGAACTTGGTGTTTGACATTATGAAAACCAACTTCTTGAATGAAATACATAATATTACGTAGACACAAATTTAATATTATTTTTATTACCATTACATGTATAATGTTCAAAATTGTTAAAAATAACTCTTGACATCTTATAGAGAAATGAAGTTTAGTTTCATCACCTTGTTGACATAAGGAAAGCTTCCAGCAATGATGTCATGTTATACTTATAGAATCAACATCATATACCCAATATTTCCCTACATATCACTTCCCCTGGCAGGTAACAAACATTTTATTGCTTTGAAATACAAGTACCATTTTGTGTTGTTTGGAATGTATTGTGACAATCGATTCATTTCATCATCCTCAGGAACTTGCTGTCCATGAGAACGACACTAGTTTCCTCTCCTCGGAGTATCAACAAATATTGGATAATGCAGACAAAATTCACGAAGAGTTTAAAAAACAACCCTGTCACTTGGAACGATTATATGGTACGTATCAAGGATATCATCAAACTCTAGACCACAAGAAATACAACATACGTGAAGAACCATTATTTAACTTCTTTATTAATCTTTCACACCTGGAGCCAGCAATACTGATACATGTATAATTATTACTTTGAAATGTTAAAAAAGAATGACATTACAAGTGACCAATGACTATTACGAATCAGGTTTAGGACTATATATATTATTTGCTATTTCACTTGTTTTTTCCAGGTATGATCACAGACCTCTACATTGACAAGTTCAAGTTCAAAGGCCAAAACGTAAAGGGCAAAGTTCCAGGACTGTTGGAAATTCTTGACAATTATGATATTGACAGTCTTGTGCAATTCTTTGAAAATTCTGCTTGAAAAAAAACAGGGGAAAAACCAAAACAAATTGTGAAATAGAGGACAATGATCACATGCAAATTATACTTCATAACAGAGAACAAAACATCACATGAAAATACTGTTTAAAGACAATAGTAAAATAGAGAACATGCACAGAGAACTTGTTTCAATCACTGCAAATCTGTTTGCAAGAAGTCTCTCTTTACTTTTTCTGGAACATATTTATGGTGATTTCATGTAATTTAAAGCAGACTTGTATATTTTTATATGTGTAAAATCATTTATTATATTTGAAGAAAAAGGACATGTTTTTTCTTCTCCTTTTATTGACTTAATGGAACAAATATTGTAAGTTTGGTGCCCAAAGACCGTGACCGATTTTCTTTAACATTTGTGTATGACAGTAGAGTTTGTACCTTTTTGCAAACTATTTAAATTACTTACAAATTCTAAATTTTGTACCTAATCAATTCTGTTTTGCTGTTTGACCTTTTCTATGAATAAAATACTTTACAAAATAATTTTAAAAATGAAAAACACATATGTGATTGGAGTTAATGTCCCCATCATTGAGCTTTGTTGTGAGCGAGTATTTATGAGGCTAAATATTTTTGTGCAAACTTTGTTTTCTGCTAATCCAGAACTTACATGTAGGCCACATTGTTTTGTGGCAACTATTTTGTTTTAACACACACGTGAGGTGCCATAGCTTACAGGATCAATCCCCTTGTTTGGTAGAACTTTTGTTGTTAATCTGTTTCATCTGTAGACTGACCAATTTTGTTTTTTGTTTTTGTGTGTTCATAACTTGCTCAATTAACCGGCATAATAATAAGAAAAAGCAATGTAACAAATTTAACCACTTTTAGAGGCTAGTTATGTCCATATTTATGATGGTTTGGGGAGGGGGTTTCCTAGCTGTCCAGACTACCCCATGGGATAACATTTTTAAAAAGCATGATCTTACGTCCACTCTTGCAAAAAGATATATTATTTTCCATTAAAGTCCTTTGCAGGTAATATCAATTACCAAATAATTTGCGATACCACGTATAATCTTGAATGGTCCACAGACTGTTTTTTTTTAGTCTAAACATGACGTCAATGTTTTCGCAACTGTTATGACATCTTGAACCAAACATTGCATTTATTCATTTACATTTAATTTCTGTTAACAATCGTCCTTGTGATATCATAATATATCGGCACTTATTGATAAAAGTATAAAAATCCTTGTCGAGCCTCAAGTTTTATTCTTTTATCAACTCATACTGATAATCATAATGTAACATAATAAGATAAAGTTTGTTTAACGACGCCACTGTACGTTGGACACATGGTCTCATAGGAAACCCGCTGTCGCCGCTCCTACTGAAAAATAGCAAGGGGTCTGTAATGTGTACTATCCACACCACAGAATTTGATAAACCAATCGTGGATCACTGGCTGGAACGGAAAATGGCCCATAAAATGTTCTTGTGCTGTGGAGGATCGATCCCTCGACCCATCCTGCCACAGGCAGACACTCTACCTCTGTCCCCACCCCATAATATAACAAGACACTTGGGGAGTATTCTATATATACGTGTATGCTACTTATTTGTTACTCAGTTTGGTGGCTGCTTCATACAAGGTTGGAACGTCGATTATGTGTGTGAGATTGTCTGTATCAATATTAACATTTTATAGTACGATATTGGTTGAGTTTGCAATACAAATGCAATATATCTTGTTAGTGATCGCTCAATCCGTCCAGAATGTTTGCCTTTCCGACATGTTTGCTTGGGTGTATTGGTGGAATATATTATGCTTGTTATACATATTACTTGTAATGAAAAGGTATTTATCCGGTATTTTCCAAATGTGTTACATCAAGTTGTAATTATCATTGTTACGGTATGCACTCAAAATATCTTCAAGGAGCTCTACTAACATTGTTTGTTTATTTGTATGTATAATGTATGTATGTTTGTATGTACATATATGTTATTTTGAAATGGATCATGTTATATATTTGTATCTTATTTTGGAGCTATCTTAACTTTTCCTATCTTGGACAATAGGACTGACAATGTCAGAACTAGTGCCCACGATAGGCGTCCGCTATAACAGCTTG
>JAUTCZ010050645.1:0-11118 GCA_032273805.1 Melanodrymia brightae | reverse complement strand
GGTTTACAATAGCCTGATATGTCTGTTGGTTTACTATAGCCTGATATGTCTGTTGGTTTACTATAGCCTGATATGACAGTTGGTTTACAATAGCCTGATATATCTGTTGGTTTGCTATAGCCTGATATGACTGTTGGTTTACTGTAGCCTGATATGACTGTTGGTTTACTTTAACATGATATGACTGTTGGTTTACTGTAGCCTGATATGACTGTTGGTTTACTATAGTCTGATATGACTGTTGGTTTACTATAGTCTGATATGACTGTTGGTTTACTATAGCCTGATATGACTGTTGGTTTACTATAGCCTGATATGACTGTTGGTTTACTGTAGCCTGATATGACTGTTGGCTTACTGTAGCCTGGTATGACTGTTGGTTTACAATAGCCTGATATGTCTGTTGGTTTACTATAGCCTGATATGTCTGTTGGTTTACTATAGCCTGATATGACTGTTGGTTTACTATAGCCTGATATGACTGTTGGTTTACTGTGGCCTGATATGAATGTTGGTTTACTATAGCCTGATATGACTGTTGGTTTACTATAGCCTGATATGACTGTTGGTTTACTATAGCCTGATATGACTGTTGATTTACTATAGCCTGATATGACTGTTGGTTTACTATAGCCTGATATGACTGTTGGTTTACTATAGCCTGATATGTCTGTTGGTTTGCTATAGCCTGATATGACTGTCGGTTTACTGTAATCTGCTACGACTGACTGTACATGGCTTGGTTTACTGCGACCTGCTAATCACTCACTGACAACAAGTCTGACCGGTCGGTCATGTAATTGGTCGATTTGGTAACAGTTAAAATTCCAAGCTCCTTGTTGACAAACGACAAACCGGTCACCGACAATTTCAAGCCGTGATCAATACGGTCCATTTATAGAAATTCAGCCGGACACTCATGTGCTGAGCTACGTCTCGCTCCCGTGTTTAAAGGCACAATGCCTAGTTTTAAGACCAATGCCACCGTGTTTACACATACAATGCTATTATATTCGTAACACATTTCTGTGTATGATGTATTTTGTTATTATTAAAGAGAATCGCTCACGTTTTTGGCGGGAAAATAGGCACCACGTGACAAGAGTCATGGAGCTCGCTCTAACAGGAAATAACATGGGGTCTCGGTTCGTTGCACTCAGATAATAGAGTGACCTTAAAAGTGTAACAACTTTTCATAATGCTATTTTTAGCGATCGATACGTATATCTTAAACGAAGCAATTTAACGTAATATAATGACATTTTGACATTTCTGTTTTTGTTTGTAGTCATATAATAAATGTATGCAATTATGTAGATGAACAAGGACAGTGTTTTCGCTTGTTATAATGATTATACGCAAATTAATTGTCTTGTGGCTGACTCCACTGCTTTCGTCACGAGAAATGGTGAGCGATTGTCTTTAAAAGCAACAGTTACCTAAAAAAAAGTTGCATTGACAATGTAAAAATAATTTAATTCTCAAAGGCCTGAAATCCTAGGAACTGTTTTCATCATTTATAGCAAATAAATTGCTAAAATCACAAACCAAAAAGTTTACACATCGTTTCACTTTGTGGGTAGAAAATAATGGTTCATGGTCATTAACAAATAATATCCTTGAATTCCATGCAGTGAAACTGTTTTGTCATGGTGGTTACACAACAGTAGATCTGTTATCAGCTTTACTTCTATTGTGTGAAGAGGGGGATAGTGCAGATTATTGATGTGTGGTAATTCTATATAGTTACTGAATGTATTGTTGCCCCTCCTGGTTCCCTGGACAGGTCAACTGCCTAAGTAATGTTGTGGGAACTATCCTAGAGGTGTTATGGTAATTTATAGTCTTATGTCAAATTGTGTAACCATGAATTGAATTGAAGTAGCAGATTTTGGAGGAATTCAGAAGTTAATTGCATGGCATGTTATTAAAGGAGTTTTATTGTTATTGTAGATAGTTTACTGAAGGAGATAAGCACAAATTACTAATGGCTCTTCAGAGTTGCTTAAAGATGATGCAATTTATAGTAAATCAATTTTATTTTCGGTAATTGATATCTAAGCAGATTAGCATTTTCTGTAGTGGATTCAGAGATTGACTACAGAAATACACCATAAACATGCCATAATGTAGCAGTAACAAACTGAATGTGTATGGCTTTCTTTTGTTCACACCCTCATCCCCTTGACCTAAACCAGTTTCTGAGGTTTTAGGTTTTTAACTACTCCCCTGTCATTCTTGAAATAACAAAGTAATTCATCTTGAACCAGAAGTTAAATTAACTGGTAATATAACCCAAATTCTGCCACAGCATGTTGAATATTGAGGGGCAAGAATGAAAAAAGAGCATCATTTTAATTTCAGGGGCATCAACAAGAAGAATAAATGTCCCCTCAAATTATTGGAAGGATGCATGGCAAGTTCCCCTCTCCCCTCTTTCTATACTGGTGTAAACAGAACCAAAGTCTGGCAAGAATGCGAATCAACTAGTAATTGTAACAAAATGGGTTAAATAATCAAATAAAACCTTATGGAATTAAGCAAATCTAGCCTGATTCATAAAACAAGAGATTGCTTACAAGTCGTAATAAAAAAAGCAATAATACTATGTGATTTATGCAAGTCTGGTTTGGACTAACAATCCTACACGTATGTACCGTATGTAGGCCAGAGTGTATTACATATTATTTTAGACCTAGCTTTCTACCAACTTCTATTCCTGTTACGATGTACCTGCATGCATTCATATAACTAATTATATCTCTATGCTTTATTATAGATTAAACATCCAATTCACATAGGAGTTTGAAAATTCTATTCTGGACATGTAAAGATATTCCATATATATTTATATCAACTTTGAATCATTTCATGTTGTCTATTTTATTCCTTCCTTGTTATTAATATGGTAAGATTGAAACATTTTGAAATTTAACCTAAAAATATCCATTTAAAATTACATATAGTAAATGTAGCAGTCACACAGAACTTATTGGAATAGGGTGCATGATGTAGCACCATGATTAGAGGGAAATTCATACAAAAGATTCATTGCTGATAAACAAGAGTAGTATTTGTGGCTGCATTAGGTTTATTCTTGATTTAAACGATTTTTATTCCCGCTATTGTTGGCAGTCGATGGGTCGACAGACTAATGCCTATATCTATAATTAGAACCACTCCCTACATTTTAAATTTCACAATACAGAACAAAACGACAGATAAAACTTAATAGCAAAAATTGTCGCAAAGATTAAAAGCATAAAAGCAATCTATATTAATTAATAAGTTTAAGAAGTATAAGTGATTGTTGGTCAATGGAAAGAGTTAAAAAGTGAGAAAATATGTTAGTTTCAAAGTTACAGATAATATTTTGAATGGATATGAAAATAGCCATATTTTCCTGCTCAGATGAATGTAAATCACCAACTAGTAGGATATTATAATGGAGGTGAAGCTATTTCTGTATTCTGAACAAGGAACAGGGACACGAAAAGTGCTCCGCATCTTCAATAGAATGCCCACAGGCAACTCTTGAATCATATAAAAGATGACATACCAATTTGTGACAATTTAAATGACTGATGCCCATTCTAATTTGACAGTGTAATATCTGTTGTATTCTATTGCCATGGTAAAATTATGTTGGGACAGTTCTTGTTTCATTTATTTTACATTTGAATATGCTTAATGATGCAGCATAGCTTGGCTTGGCTAACCTTTGACATGCACATGTCCACTTAAGGTTCATGCATGCCCTCCTTGGGAATCACCTCTGACCGTCTGACGCTGCTAATCTCCTGTGGCCAGAAGCCAAGTCAAAGGCGAAGGGGACTGGGGTTGGCAAGTCAAAGGCGAGGGGATGGGGGTTGACCGTGTAAATAATTGTGTGTTTGACATCCAATAGCCTGATTATTAATCAATGTCCATAAGTAGTATAATTAAACAAACCAACTTTATCTTTATCTTGGGTAAATAAAACTTTATTTTAAAAAATATTTTAAATTCTTCTTGAAAATGTAAAGTTGACACATAAAGTGCATGCTACAATAAATAATATTAATTATTACAACATGTAGCAAAAAATACAACATATTATTAATAATTATGATCTAATAAATGTTCCTATTTCAGCTACTAGTACCAGTACATGTTACTATAACTACTGATACATGTAGTAGTTGTGACTGCCAAAACTGGGTGCTTACTATAGATAGTGTTCCTAATTCATCTACCAGTACAAATACTTATCAGCATAGTCCTGTCAGCATGGGTTTCTGAGAAATATAAGTTAATGTATTGGTTCATACATGTATGTGTATGACCTACAATATAGTTACATGTATATCCTTTGTGCCAGCTGGCAAGAAGAGTACACTTATATGTCAACAAGTGTGACCAAGTATATGATCATAATGATGTACTTTGCTAAAATTATTTTATTAATAATAATTGTTAATACAATGGATTTGACCTGTGTATATCTTTGAACAGAAATGTTTGGCATGAACTAATAACCTCATGTTCCATTTAAACTCGATATGAATGGATGAATGGGATTGTTTTCAACCCTAATTTTCTAGATGTTACAACTCTATTCAATACGCTCCAGTCGTAATTGAATACGTTAGAATTTGGACTGCGGAAAATGATCTGTTATTGGAATTTTTATATGCCTGTGCAATGTTTTACAAACATATCAGGCATTTTAACTGAGCATTTTCATTTACCAGTATCATTAATTTTTCATATCCATGCATATTCTAATAAGCTACTTTTCATGACTCAAGATCACTGCAAGAGTATTTAACTCTACTGCAAAACTTTATTGGGCAAGTTGTATGCCATATACAGTCCGACCTGTCTTAAGCAGCTACTTAAGGGAGTAACAAAACTATTCCTCTTAAGATAGGCGGCTGCTTATTACAGGTGGCCGCTCAAGCAGATTGTCTGTATATGGGCCATCTACAGCCGTTATCGTAGAGTCTGGAAAAGGTTAGACACTATAGAAACATTCAACAGTTGATCAACCAAATGACTATTTTACAGTCTGTCTCCAGTCTATCGTTACTTGTTTTGCCAATAGTCACATAACCATTTCTGTTTGGCTTAGGAGGTTTGTTTTGGAAAATGCTAGACTAATTGTGTTGATTATTCAGCATAATGCCCTATACTAGCTGTGGATCTCAGAGCTCTAGACGTTTGACCAAATGCTTGTGTAATACCTGTACAATGTTTAACATGCCTGTTCAAACAATATGTAGAGCTCATAAAATGTAGTCAACCGTCCTTAATGACCACAAATGTCAGTTCTCGTGGATGGCCTTTCAATACGGATTCGTCTAATGGATTTTACTATTTCCTTTGACTTCTGTTTGTAGTTGTACTGTATTGATATGTATAATCGATCAATTGGAATTGTATAAACAATCATCGATATTGGTTTTGCAACAGGTTCTATTTGTAGTAGTATTTATTCAAATCTTGTTTTCTCATAATGCAAGTATCAATAATCCATTGACATAATTCAGACATACTGCTGTTCAAGAGCTTTTGTTTGTTGTGGTTAAATGATCTACAATGTATGTGCAAGTATTCAACTACTTGTAACTTTGTAAGTTGTACTTGTAGTGGTCCCAGACAGCAGTATTAGGGTTTTATTCACAGCTACTGTATGTACTGCTTTGAAGACATCGTCAATTATTCCCAGACCATAAACTTGCCACAACAGTTACTTGTTCATGGCTGTAACATCCCCTTTGGCCTAAAGCTTCTTCCTGGTTAAATTAACACTTATGTGTTAAAGGCACAATGTCTAGGTTTAAGATTTACATGCCATGTGTAACATATTTTGGTTCATGGAGCATTTTGTGTTACTAATCTTCCAGATCAGTGAATGGTATATCAGTAGGCAGAGATATCATTTGGCTTTCACGTGATTATGCCGTGCCAAGTGATTAGTATTATACTATAATAACAGCTTTAGTTGTGATTCATGAGTGTATGCCATCGAGTGTCATCAGAATGTTCCTTCAACTACCTTGTGCTAGGCTACTCATTTTGATGTTTAGATTTTTGTTTTTACTTGCATTATTGTCTGGGTTTTTTTTCAAATTTTTCAATGTAAAATCAAAACAAGAATGTAATGAATGAATTGTTAACGACACCCCAGCACGAAAAAAAGACATGGGCTATTGTGTGTAAATATATGGTTAAACAAGAATGTAGACAAAACAAAACTGATACCCAAAGATTTGATTTATGTAACAAGTGTCATACTACGAATTTGATAAACGAATGATCTTTTCAGCTAAATCGTTTTTAAGGAATCTGTATATATGAAGTTAATTTAAGATAAGCACTGTTATATCATAGACACCTGTATTAAATTAATTTAAGACAAGCACTTTTAGAACGTAGACACTTCTTTTAACTTAATTTAAGACAAGGACTGTTAAATTGTAGACATTTGTATTTAATAACTTTAATTTAAGACAATTTAAATTGTAGATACAATTGTTTGTAAATTTTTTGCCAATACAACTACATATTAATTAAGACAATGCTGAAGTTGTCAATTGCTCTATTTTGTCTTCCATTTATTACAATAGCAACAACAGTATACGATGTGTACTATACATATGAGTTTAACATTGACTGAACACATTCTGCAAAGAAATCATTGAAATGTCATTTAAGTTCATTCTCCATGCAGTGTCAGGGATGGGCACTTGATAAACTCATAATACATTACAATGAGGTTTAGGTGCCTTGTCCACTAAAGGTTTAGACATCCCAGCCTTGGGTACGGTCCACCATCAAAGGTCGGGAGCCAATACCAATGCTGTTCTGAAGGCGGGAACAGATAAACTCAATACTGGCACAGCCATTATAAGTTGTATTTCATAATAATTGGTAACAATACTAACATTAGTCATTCTTTGAAATGAGTAGGTCAAAATTCCACAAAATTGTTCCGTGACTTTCTCAGACTTAAATCCCATTCCAATCTGAACTGAGAGCATGCAAGTCAGCTGGTTTTGATTTACATGTAATATTTTCTTATGTAATGAAATTAAACCCTTTCCCTTAGTTTCATGCTTGATGTTTACAAAGAGTTAAAGTATGTGGCATAACAAGATACCATACCGTTGCTAGAATTATGCTAATAGTTGCACCCACTGCTGTGTCAGGCAAGTCCTGCTGTGTTTTGCCCAGTGCTGGGATTGATGTTGCTATTATACTAATTGCTGTGCCTACTGCTGTGTCAGGCAAGTTCTGCTGTATTCTGCTGCTGTGCATGGATTGCCTAATACACTTTGATAACACCATGTGGCACTGTTACCACATCCACTTTCTAATTGACTTCTAATATATATCTTTGATTCTAAATTAGTTTCTCAATACGTCTATAAAGGGAATGAGATTTAGTTACTTTACCGCCATAAATCATTAAATGTCAATAAACAAAAAACTATCCTTTCTTTACTATGTTAGAGCATCCATTTATTAGGTCTGATTCTGTTTGTAGTTAACATAGAGAATACTACATAAGTGGCCGTTAGATACCATTTATCTCACGAGTTAGAAGATAAATGAATATAGTATTATATTTCTTACATACACCCTCGAAAATAGGTTTTTGCAAGAAAACATTGTGTTCCGCAAGTGTAAATAATTCTACTGTTATGTCATATGTCATGCGATGTGATTCTCTGACTCTTCAACCTGTGCAATTTGCGAATCTATGCATGAATACTAATGAGGCAGTCACACAAAGACAAAGTTATATCATGGATCACTCAGGTAATCAGCATGCATGACTTGGGTTGTCACAATGTTATATACATGAAAGAAAAAAAAGTACGACAGCTCTCTTGCATACAGATGTGTTAGTTAGTTGTAAAGTTCTTATTTACATGCTTATATCCACTTGAATTTCAAGCACATCTGCCCTGGACAAGCAGTCCAGCTGCCTCGACTACCTGTCCAGGACAAAAGTTAGTGTTAGTATCATAGAGGAAACCTCATCAAGAGTAAGAAGGCATCTTTTATATGCACTTTTCCACAGACAGGACTGTACATACCACAGCCTTTGTTAAACGCAGTTGTAGACACTTATCGGTGTAAGTGGAAGTACACCTTTCTCATTGAGCCTTTGCGGTGCAATTACTCTGGGTTAGAGCCAGTACTGTGATTAAAAATCCCACATGCCATGACTGGGATTAAAAATCCCTTGTGCCACGACTGGGATTCAAACCCAGTATCACAACTAGGATTTGAACCCAGTACCACGACTAGTATTTGAACCCAGTACCACGACTAGGATTTGAACCCAGGCAGTATCTATCAGCCTGACACATTAACCATTGCGCTACCGCTACAAAATATAATGTGTTCTGATTTATTTATTTTTAGCAGAGTGTGAATTCGGCATCTGGAAGATATAAATCATATGGCATGAAAAAAGCATCCACAATGTCCATGGATGTGGCATGACGTTCAAGAAGGTATTTTGCATGTTTATTTCTTTACTGAGATCCTCAAAGCCTCTGTCCTGTGCAGGAGGTCCTCTGGTCATTGCTTGTTAATTAAGTATTCAGTTTTGGTGGTCATGTGATACAAAGCGGGGATATCATAAAAGACCCCCTTCCACTGATGGATTATGTCAGATGCAAAGATGGTTCATGAATAGGTAGACTTCCCACTGATTTTATACATGTGAATTTATTGCTCAAATGACCACAGTCCCCCTCTGAATGTTCAAGGATTATTCAACACTTTGTGGATCACTTTCATCTTCAATTAATTGACATCAGGCAAATTGTTAACTGCTACACAGCAAGCTGTTTATGTACATGTATATACATAATTATCCAACTTCTAATTTCTATTCATTTTTTAAATTTCATATTATACAGAATCAAGTTCCATTAATTACTACATGTATTATTCAAGGTAAATAACAAGTGATTGGTAACGTTGTCAACCATGTCTTGTGCTATATAAAGTATCTGTGTAATAGGATGTCTGCCTTTTTGGAGGACACTGTCTGAGTAAGCCTTACAGTAGACTTACATCGGAAAATTCTACATTAAAAGTATTGTAATTAGGAGTGTAACGATACTGGGAGCTGAGAGACAATACATATCTCGATACAATACGTATCTCGATACAATACGTATCTCGATACAATAAGTATCATGATACATGTACTTAACTTTTCATATTAAACTGCTTCCTTCAAACAGGAAAACTTTATTTCTAGTTTATAAAGCAAGATAACCTAAATATAACATAAATTCATGACAGACGCCTAATTGCTGATTCATACTTCTATTGACACCTGATAAAGCTCTGTACATTTCTGTTAATAACCAGCATATTTTTTTTCCAACATATTCAAATATGTATACGGTATTTATCATAATCTGGCTGTCCTGAATCTATATATCATACGGTACCGTGGACATCATATTTCGTTATGATATTGTATTGCTATATTGTTACAGCACTAATTACAATGTAACTTCAGTTCACTGTTCTATCATATGAAAAATGTTAATTTTAAACATTCAGGTATCAAATTAATGGCAAGGAAAGAAAGTAACAAGATTGTATGATTTGACACCATTGTTTAAAATTTCATTTGTTTGATCTAAATAGTTTTAGACTTCATTATACCCCTGTCACACTCTACTGCGATCACGCTGGCGCTCCCACTGCGACTTGCCCTGCATTCAATAGCGCGGGCGTTCTGCTACCGACACAAAACGTTTTGGCACCGATGTTGGCATCTAATATAAATGAATGTGAACTGATAGTACACGATCGGTACCAGTCAAATTATTTGTGTCGGTAGAAAACGTGTGCGCTATTGAACGCAGGGCAGGTCGCAGTGGGAACGCCAGCGTGATCGCAGTAGAGTGTGACAGGGGTATTAGTTTCCCAAGCTTGTTGGACTCTCACACCAAATACCTTAGAGGAAGTCTGTTTGCATCACTTAACAGCCTGGTCACACATGATGGATTCGTTTCTTTTACCTTTGATGAGAATATTATCTTCTTCTCTGGGGTTAACCAGTTTTTATTGTCCGTTTATGACAGTAGATGCATTTCTAATGGCCTCATTAGGTCAGATTACTGCTTTAATGTTGCATGAAATTTACTACCGCATTGTCAAACTACAGGTATAAAATGACAAATTAACTGGCATATATCTAACAAACAGTATACTGAACTACACTTGAATAATCACAGGAAAAATGTCAGTCTGTCAAAAGTAGGCTGTGTTCTCTGTGGAATTTTTAAAACAATTTTTGCCATAAATATGGGCCTGATAAATTAAATACACTTACAGACAGATAAAAAGACCTGCAAAGAATATTAATCTATGGCAGGATATTACTAATCACCCATTATACCATTATACTCTTGTCAGTAAGACTTCCTGTTGTAAAGAACAAACAATGCAAGGAAATAAATGTTCCTATTTCGAGAAATTCACAATGGTGTTGGAACATTAATATTATGTTCATAACTGGACAGCTAAAAGTTGGTGGTACCAGAGTATACTGTTATAGTGAACACTATAATTATTTGAAGTGAGTAATTGCTCTTTGTCACCTCTGTTTGCTCAAATCGATCTTCACATGGACAAAAAACTTGCTCTCCAGTAAACAAATTTTAAAACAAAAACATTTTCTTCTCACAATCAACAGTTTTATTGTCACCAAAACCAAGATGTAGATGAAGTCAGTGTTGGGAGTCCAAATCATCATCTTATAATATTAGTGTTTTGCAGCAATACTTATCATAACAAGTCATTGATTTTGTTTTTTATATACATAGCAATTTCCTGTCATGATCTACTAAAAGTCTGATGATTTTCACACACACATGTATGACACTGTCGACTGTAATTAGAGTTCTGCCTGTTTCAGCAAATCAGCTTCTGTAGGCCTATCCATTTTTTCCTAAACGTTTTATTTGAGATCACTTTCTTTCTAAACCAGACTGTTATCAGAATTAAAGACCATCGCTCACGCAAAAGTTTCCGCTCTGCTGCATCTCTATACACCACGTGACAAGAGGCATTCAGCTAGGTCTGAGAGAAAAT
>JAUTCZ010050634.1:0-11120 GCA_032273805.1 Melanodrymia brightae | reverse complement strand
TAATAAATAAAATACTATACTCGTTTGCCTGCCATACCATTTTTATGAAACTCGTTAACAGTGTTGGTATCTGACTCACTTTCGCTCGTCAGATACCAAAACTGTTCACTCATTTCATAAAAATGGTATGACAGGCAAACTCGGTTAGTATTCTATATGTAAACTGTATTAATATTGCAACATGTTTTTTTCTCGTGAATACATCCTTAAGCGCATGTTTGCGACGTTTAAATTTCGTGGATGACCATCGCCTTATTGCAAGCACATTATAAGTGGAAAATTATGCATGCTTATAAATTTCGCGAATTGAGATTGAGTGCGAACTACGCGAAAATTAAATGCCCAATATTTAACGTAATTCACTTTACATACGTACGTACTACTTACACTATATTTTCAGGCGCAGGTTTAAAGAGTCTCACATCTTAAATATATGTATTACTGTAACGATGTTGTTGGTTTTCTCTATTTTTAATTAATGATCCATACATGTACATGTACTATTTCTATAGAGGGGGCCCCATATTTCTATTTAAATTCTGTATGAGAACATGGTTTTAATCTGAAAATCAATACATGTACATGTCACAGCACGCTGTTAACGCTGTTCAGAGACCCAGCTGGTAATTGTAGTAGGCAGCTGATCAATTAGGATGAAATTAATCTCATAGCTTACTGTATCACATACATGTACATGTATGTATATTCAAGTTAAGCTCAGCAAAGTTATTGTAAACATGATTTATGCTGTGTCTCGTATACACAATGTAAATTGTATATCAATCAGTTGCATGAATATATAAAATCACACACATATATATATATATACATGTACATGTATGTATGTGTTTTTTTGGTTTCTATATTTCAAGGGTGTACATTGCATTTACAGCTGGAAACTCTAGTGCCGAATCAGAGTGGGTTTCAGCTGGAAATACACAAGTGAAATACAGAAAACCATTTACATGTGTTTTTATTTATTAAATGTATTACATACGGGTACTTTTAAGTTGACGCTATAATTTATAAACAATGGCTGTTTATCGACAACTAATAGGAAAAAGGCTTTCTTTAAAGCTATTACATGTATTAATATTATGTATAACAGTTGTTTATCTACTAGTATAACCTGCTAATAAAAGATATTCCCTTCTCCCACCAAGTAAGTGTATAATTACACCAACCGCTCAACTACTTCGAGTGTATACTTCTTGATAAACAAGAAAAAACAAAAACAACATAAGTTATTTGTTCATTCATATGGTTGTAACCAGTATGATTAATGTAAGGCCTAAAAAAAAAAGTTACTCGTTTCCTATTACATGCTGGAAAAATATAGGGTAGGTAAGTCAGAAAAACATTTTATTTTGGAAAATAATTTTATTTATGGATATTGAATAGGTTTTGATAGGTGTTAATAGTTTTGGAATGTTTTCGTGGAAATCGATGTTATATTGAAAACATATTTTGGATATACGAAAAAAGATTTATGGTCGGCAGGTTCAAATAGGGTCGGTCGGGTAACCGGAAACAAACAATATTTTATGATATGCCTAATGCTAATACAGTTAAACCCCTCTAAACCGGACCCTCAGTAAACCGAACACCCCTCTAAACGGAACATTTTACTCGGTCCCAAGTGTGTTCGGTTTAGAGGGGTTTCACTGTATATACATTTAAGTGTTTTCCTGATGCCAATGAATGACACCAATAATGCACAGATTCTTATATCCAAAACAGGTTCAAATTCAAGTATTAATGGTTTAATTAACGTTATATCCTTTTTATAGTATAAAAAAAAGAATTGCTTGGGAAAATGTTTAACATTTAGTTTTCGACAATTATGTAGAAGAAAAATCACAGTCAAAAGAATTAAAAGGTAATTAATTAAAAAGACAGCTAAAATAGATAAATAATTAAAATGTTATAAACATTTACCCGGTTTGATTTAAAGGTGGTCTTCCTTTTCTCTGCAACAGATAAAATAAAACAGTTGAGTTAGAAAGACAAGACAATTCAAATACTGTAAAATGGGTATTATTTGTGTGTCTCTAATTATTGTGTATGTAATTTAACTGCAGAAGTTACAATAATGCAAATAATTACTAGTAATGAAATCCATTGAAAAATAAAAAATTGTCTTTTACAATCTGAAAATTAGATTTCAAGCGTTGATATATTTTTTTTAAATTGTGAAAATATACAGCCGCGAATAATAACCGTTTTACAGTATATTCAAATTAATTAAATAATAAGTGTTTTTGAGATAAACGCATCTACAGCCTATACCTAAATTGATGTACTTGCCCTCAATGTCATAACTTTTATAATAAGTTATTTCCGGTTCTTGTTAATAGGATACTAGTTGCTATTTCATGACAGAATAAAGTTCATTCGTTCCATCTTTCAAGTATTAAATGAAGTAATTGACTGTGTGGCCGGGTGTAAATCATATCCGCTTGCAAAGTAGGTTCACCTATTACTTGTCTCTATTAAGCTCTAACACAGCTTGCTGTAATAATAATAATAACAATTACCTTTTTCTTTGGTGCAGCAATTTCAGCTTTTCCACTATCAGAATTACTATCTGATGGGCGTCGTCTTCTTATAGAACCCTACAAGAGGTACAAGGCAATAAAATAGATATAATAAATGTAAAACACAGACCCATACCTAGATTATTTGGTAATATGTCACACAATTAGAGCAGGAAATGTAATAAGTAATAGGTCTTTCATTTGTAATACATTTAAAATAACTACATAGATTACCATTTTTATGACGTTAAAGAGTTTGTTTAATGGCACCACTGGAGCACATTGATCAATAATCATCCACTACTGGATGTCAAACACAATTATATTGACATATGGTCTCAGAAGAAATCTCTTGCTGCCACATAGGCTTCTCTTACCAAACAGAAGAAAGGTATCTTTTATATGCACTTTCCTCAGACTGGATAGCAGGCACCACTGCCTTTAATGTACCAGTGGCGGACCATTGATTGGAATGGGAAATAATCCAATGGATCCACAGACAAGGATCGATCCTTCGACCTCACAATCTTTAGGCATATGCTCTTGTGCTGAGCTATGCCCTGCTCCTTTTTATGAAGTGAAAAATAATACTCCAAAAGAAAAGATTATAATAGAATGGCTTGATAAACAAAACTGGACATATTATGCCTAAAAAATAAACTGTTTCCGGTTTCATCCTTAGTAAAAAATAGGATAGATAGGTCAGATATATACAGTTGAATCCCGTTGGCTCGAACACTGTCGGTGCTCAAGAAACTGTTCAACCCAAGCAATCAGCAGCTTAATAAAAGGGTTTAATGCGGGAATTCGATCTTGGTTCGAAGGTTGCAGTGTATTCGACCCTTCCACGTTCGAGCCAACGAGATTCTACTGTACATGTATTTCTTCTCAATAAAATTCACCCACAAATTATATTTTTTCAAAATTGTTTTCTTTCATCGTGAAAAAAAAATTGCGTTAAAAAGCTTTAGGGTCGCAGCATAAAATTAGTGTTGGCTGAGAAACTGGAAACACACATAGTTTTGTTTAGGCCTTATTATAAATTGACAGTGAACTTACTGAATTTGATCTTTTACCATTCGTACTTCCAGCCTCGGACACATTATCGGAGACATCGTGTATCGGGGTGATGCTTCGTCTCTCAACATAGTACATTCTCTTAGCCTGAAACACAGAACAAAAATACTATCAAGACATCTTTTCACAAGTTAACAACAGTGCAAAGAGTGCTATGCAATCTAAAGGGAAAGCAAATAACAAAACTATTCAGGATTTTTATAAATTAATAAACGTATACAAATTTTGATGAAAAAATAGTAGCAATCCACGTTTTTGTGAAAGTACTTTTAGTTATAAACAAGTAACATTGTTTTTGCAACCAGTGACATTTTTATTCTAGTTATTCAAGATTGTGAAGAAAACTTACGTCACAAACTCACAACTAGATTTGACTAAAGTTTTGTCATTTTCTCGAGGATTCATGCAATGGAAAATATTTGTGCAAATAAATTAAAACTAATGTAAGAACACTTATATATTACATAACATATTGTTATTTCAGCTGACAAGTAGCATTTTGAACGTATAATAATATGATCATGTATGTAGTTACATACCTCTTCCAGAATCTGTCTACAGACTGAATGTACATGGTCATCACTGACAGAATTAGCACCATTGTTTAGTTTGATGTTCGCAATGCCAGGATTAAAATATTTCTGAAAAAATAAATAAATAAAAATCATATATAACAGTCAAATAATTAGGCCTAAATATACGTGTTTCAAGTTTCCCCGACAGACCAAAATTTTATGCCATCACTCTAAATAATATTTTAACGATTAAAAAAAACCCCAATTTTCTTCACCAAAAATATATACGTGCTCACAAAACATTTTGTAACGAAAAAATCAAATCAAATCAAATTCATACCTACCTACCCTATTATTTTCAAGGATGAAACCGGAAACACAGATGTTTTTTAAAGGCCTTATTATAGTGGTTAATGTTTCCAATGAACGTAATCCAAAAAGAAGAAAACAAGAATAATGAATATTGTTAATCACCTCTATATAGGACTGAATCACTTGATCAATCTCCTTGTTCATACACTTCTGTAAGTTCTGGCGAAGAAGGTCTAAGGATTTTGCTGCACTAGTGATAGAACATGTCCTAAAAAAGCAACAAAAATAATCACTGCATGCATTTAATTCTCGTCAATGAATACAACAGAGGATGACATAACATGCAGGTCATGTGATGATCATACAACACACGCATGTCATGACGTGATGGTTGTCCAACACACATTCAAGTGATGATCAGCATAATTTAAAGGATCGAGAATGGAGTTGACCGTCAATTATAGCATGACACTCCTGGAAACCAAGGTACTTCTCTTAAAATGTGTTTTGAATAAAAATCCTTCTCAAATATATAAACAAGAAATTAAAATATAAAGGAAATCGTCATAATTTGAAAGGGATGGTCAGATAGAATTCTATGTACCGGTAGTCAAAATGGCTTCGAATTTATATTTGCTCATCGATTTTGAATAAGTCAGAATATTTCAAACCTGTTTTGGCAAACGTCATATCAGTGTAGGTCATTTTAATAAATGCTATGTGGTGCTTCAAATATTTTATTCTAGAAATTAGCCATACTTCAGTCTTGTCGAGTCATCGGTATTAGATTGTTTCAGTATACATGTCGATAGTGGAAAAGCTGTTTATAGTTTATAAAAGCTATGGGTTGTAACTTGTATTTGTGTTTTGTGATATAAATATATTTTAACAATATTTTAGTAATGTTCTGCCTGCTCTTACTTGGCCCTGAGAACTGCCACAGACTGTGCACGGTAGCCAGTTCTGCACGGATTGGCTGTTGGAAAACTGGCCAGATTCTGAAGTCTCATGTTGAATGGATTATCCTGAAAGCAATGACCATTAACTTTATCATAAGAGATTAAGAAATTATATTTTGCTTTAAATGTGATACACATCGAAATCATTAAAATACTGGCAAAATTAATAGACATTTCTTAATTTATAACATGCTACTGTTCCCAAGGCGAGGTGTCTAAACCTTCAGTGAATAAGGCACCTAAAACTATTACGTGACTTGACTAATTATATTTACATTTTATATACCTATTTCACGGTATAGGCAAATTTAGGTAATTTTTCTATGGTTCATTTTCAGCGAATTAAAAAAAGAAGAAAACCGATAAACACAGAGGTTAATTTCGAATATGTTGTATCAACAGTGCAGCACAACTGAATAGATATAACTTTGTATGTAGAGAAAAATCAAAAGGTTAAATATTAAACATACCAATGGCAGTAAATCATTGCTGGTTTCATCAATATGGTTAAATTCAGAGTACTTGTTGACATGATCCTTTTTATCTGACAAAGACACTTCAGGAACAAGTCTGGGCATCTCATTGCCTCCTTCCCTATAACTTGGAGGAGACGATCTCGATCCAGTATTCACTTGTGAGAGATATGGGCCCAACATTGTTGAATGCTCCTTGGGTAACATAGAATCTGACCGATCAGGAGATTTCACTGAGTGAGAAGACATAGTAGATGTGTTTTGAACAGCAGTAACTTTTAAAGATTTTGGAAAAGTAAAGGGGTTAATATGAGGTGGAAGAGGTCCCTTTGACTGCACGGTAACTGGGACAGTGGAACTTGTGTACATTGGCGCATGGTGTTTAGGGACAGAGTGAGGATGCACCGAGTGTGATGAAACTGGATGTGTTGACATCGAATGCGTGAGACCCATCTCTGAGTCTGGAGATTGACGACCTATAGATACAGTTGGAAGAGCACTGGAAATAGTTTCTGGATAGTGTGGCGGTTGTTGTTTCAAAATGTCTTTGGCAACTGAATGAAATGAATCCCTATTTGTGCTTGTGTATGCAGCATGGTCAACTGCATCAGGTGCGTCGACTTTCACTGATGTAACAGAGAATGGGATTTGACCCGAAAGAGCCATCAGACCTTCAACATAAGCTGGCACTGGCACAGTATTGTGCAATTTCCTCTCACCTGGTATGGCATACTTCTGAACCTTTGTCAAATCAACAGCCATAGATTGTTCGTTTCTTAATATCCCAGTATTGTCTGATGGTTTCGGTATATAGGCTATGTGAGCTGGTGGTGGGATTACAACAGGTGTCTCGTATCGAACCGGATGATCTGGAGATGCATGTTCTATGCCCCTGTGACTTTGCATTGCTGTACCCTGTGGTCTGAAGCCAGCTGAAAGAGGTGAAGTATGATCATGGAGTTGTTGGCTTGGGGAAGACTGTGACGCAGGTTGTTCAAGCCTGTAAGTTATATGAGGTTCTTTAGTGTGCATTTTTCCTTCTAATGTATCTCTGAGTGGAGACGATCTCTCTTGAAGTACGTGGGTTACAGGGTCTTTGTGTACGATGTATGGTGACGATCCTCTTTGAGTACTGTGGGGTGACAGGTAACCTTGATTTCCATGGGGTGAATGATCTCCATGACTGCCGACAGGTGATGGTATCCTATGTGGTGCTTGAGGTGAGAGAGCTTGATGAGCAGCTGCAGTAGCCCTTGCCTTCGGATGTTGCATGGGAGGCGCCTTGCTGGGAATCCAACCACTTGGAGGTGCAGGAGGTGGTGTTCTTCTGACAGTAGCATGCAGTGAGTATCTCCTCTCTGCATCAAGTTGTTCAGGCAGTAGCATTTCTCTGGATGGCGAGTGTGCTTTAGATCGGTCACCAGACACAGGTATAATGACTTTCTGTAGGTGATGTGGTATGGGTACCACTTGAAGGCCCTCAGAAGGTGCAGCTACAATGTGAACACCAGGTGGTATTCTGGTCGATGGAATAGCTGACGTAGTGGGTACAAACCCTAATTGTGACATATGAGATCCTTGATGAAAAGAATGTGAAATGGTCCCACTTGGTCCGGTACTAGCAGCATGAGCCGAGGTGTATACTGGTGGAGGATGTTGGTGCTCATATGTTTGGGCCATAGAAACATTAACAGGTCCAGCATGTTGACTTGATATGCCTGAAATGGCAGGGTCTTGTTTTAACAAGGCAGTATGGCCTTGCAGCTTTTCACTAACAAACTTAGGGGATGTCCTTCCAACAGATATCTGCTGATTCATGTCAGGTGGCAGTTTTGCTGTCCTAACAATATGGTCTGGAGGAACCTTCTTATCATATTCCCTGAACCCACCAGGGGCTATTTTCTTTTTCGGAGGCAAACGAGACGCAGCCATTCCTCTACCCTTCACCTTTGTACATGTAGGTGTCTTTGGTTCAGTTTTTGTTGCAGTTGGCGACACTCTGCCTGGAGATTGATTCAGCATTCCTGTCAATGCTGAGTGCAGTAAATTCTGCCTGAAACTGTCTGGTGTCACTGTTTGAGGAGATGGTTTGTAACTCTCAGAAAGAGCAGACTGCATCTGTTCAGTAAATCTGGACGGTGACAGTTCTCGACTTAGTGATTCAGCTTTCGTGGTAAAAGGAGGTCTCTCATTTGATGCATCCTCCATTGTATTCTGCACCAGAACCTTTCCACCAGAGGCAGTGTTTCTATTAATCAATGCCTCTATTGTAGAATAACTCACAGGATGCTGTGGCAACACCTTCTCAGATGCAGGGTCATTTCTTTTCGAATCCTCAGTTAAAGACCGTATAGTAGGCTTTGAATGGGTCGATGAATGGTGCATTTTAGACACCTTTGTGACTTCTGCCACCATCTGGTTGAACATTATTTCTTGAATCTCCACATCACCACTTTCAATAACCTTTTTCTTTTCAGCCCTTTTTCTACCTGTTTGTTCCTTATGCTTTGGTTTGCCTGGTTTTGTTGATTTGATTGCCTCTATTTGAGGACTGTTTTGCTGATATTCAGGCAGAACATTTGAAGTCACCCTGAAAGTAAATCAAACAATATTGTACATGTAAATTTATACTAAATAGATAATTTATATATCAAACAGAAAACAAAAATTAATAACAAAGATCTCACATATATCTAAGATTCTGCATCCTTGATACAGTAAATACAAAGTAATTATGGTTTGTACATGAATTGCGTATTACATCATTGAATATCATTTTAGATATAGTCACTACGAAAGTAGTGTTGTATTGTTTCCGCAAAACATTTTTTTCCACTTCAAACTCGCTATAATATAATACATATTCTGTAATATTCACCATTTCCTGAAAATGCTAAAACCAATCAATTAAGAAAACTAAAGTATCATGCAAATTACCACATGAGTGAAATAAAGACTTGTTCTAACCAACCAATGGGATGTCCTCTTAGGCATGCTCTGTAAATCAGTAATAAAGATCTAACAACTATCAAAATGTAAGAATTGGTTTTTAATGTGTAACATAAAATAAAGTTTTTCAAGTTGGATTTCTTAATTTATTGCTATTTCTGTTGTTCATGGGTGATTTGTGGATAGGAATGAAGAGGGTGCCCACAATAGAAATATTTGTAGTCAGAGATTTCTCCAGAACCATAAGGATTAGAGTCCGGAAAGATCTGCCACTACCCTCTCTTTGTTGGTGTATATAAATGATAATTGCAATGTTGCATTGAATTTGCAATGTTTGCGACCACTCGCAAATTCGTTTTGGTTAAAAAACCTGATTTTTGTAGATGCCTGTTGGAATACTTGGATTCGAACCACAGGCATCTGATCCAGAAACCACTGTGCTATTGAGTCAATCTGAAAGTATTATTCAATATAGAATATATAAAGACTATGTCTGGACTTAGCAAGTTAGATAACTCTTAACAAATTATAGATGATTCTCATTATGTTACGATTGAACCCAAAGCACAATCACAATAATTCGGAAACATTGAATGCTGATGGAATGAAGTGCACATTCATGTCAAGGATTTGTGAAAACATAATATCTAACTGGAGGGTAGCAGATGGATATTTTACCTTTAAAATTTTACCATACATCTTTTAGATGCACATCAATTGAATTGTCACATATCGCTAAGAATGTGACTACACAAATCCATATTATAATATATACTGCTAACTGTTTCATTTAGAACTGGACATTGGGGCTTTAGTTTAACTGCAGTGTTATAATTGGAGATCTAGCAATATGGGAGTATTTAAAACAGTTTGTGGGAAGTTGCATCAGGAAGAAACGATTCACATTCTTTTCGTTTTGTTTTTAACAAAACGTCTTTTTAGAGATGTGGAAGTAAACATAATAAGTATACAACAGTCGAACAGACGTATAGACCAAACTTCAGTGATCACATCACTTTTGAGTACAAATTATTTACTCCAAGTGTTTTGATGAAACAAAGAAATGTGCATTTGGCAACTTGAAAAAATAAGCAAACATCTATACTATTATCACTATCAAACAATCGTATAGATATACAAACATGCATTTGTAATCATGAACATCTTTTAACGCCTGAGACTCGTCCACTGTTTTTCTTTCAGCCATTTTGTAAACACCTTGAATGCGGGACAGCTATTAGGACTCACTATTAACCGTTAAACCATATACATTTGCTAAGCCATTCGAGTACCAACAACGAAGAGTGTGCGGTGACATTAATTTTATTCTTTGGATAAATGGGACAAGGTATGACGTTTAAAAAAAAAGAAGAAGAATAAGTATTTGGATTTTTGTTTCTAATATGTAAAATCATTTTTTAAATTATTTGGATATTTTTATTTCATTTTTAAACTTTTCATTCACTTTTACAATGTGAATATATATATAAACAGCCAGTAAAATATAATGAGGACATCATAATTCGGATGTCACCAAGAATGTCAATGTTATCCGACCCGGCCATTAAGTGTGAGTTGGGCACTAGGCCTTGGACAGAAGGATTAGGATAGGATTCCTAACAATGTTGATCAGAATTCGTGCATGCTTGACCTGTTTAACATTAAAGCATTAAAGAGAATCACTTTCCATTTTGGCGCGTTCACGTAAACACACATGTGAAACGGGTTATACGCAAATTAATTTGTAAGCAGAAGAGAAAACCCTGTCCTTGCATGCACTTGATATCTAATTTACAGCTAGTTAATAATCAATGTGTTCCAATGGTGTCGTTAAACAAACTTTGCCTTTATCTGGGATGAGCTTGGACGACGATTTTATGGACATTGATTTCAAGTAAACAACCTGTGTACAGCATCTGGAGCAAATTATTGTCGACTTCATGCGACCAAGCGACTATATATATATATATGTATATACATATATATATATGTATGTATATAATATATCCGTTATTATTTTGTTTTTAAAGACCCCACTCTAAAACGTTTTTGAATATGATTATATTAAAAACGTTTAACATTTTCCTCTTATTTTGTTGTAATTTGAAAAAAAAGGTTTCAATGTAAATAAAATGCGTGATCCTGTATGGAATACTAGTGCGGTCACTTATGTAATCCTGTGGGAATTTTTTGATGAAAGTAAGCCACCTGTTTAAATGTCTTGAGGGTACACCAAATAACAAGAAAACACATGTTGGCAATCCTGGATTCCGTTTGATTTACCATATTTGGCAAAAA
>JAUTCZ010050623.1:0-11121 GCA_032273805.1 Melanodrymia brightae | reverse complement strand
GTTTCTCTCTGTGTATTATATAAATGTACGGGTGTTAATATTAATGTTTGTTCTTGCTATTGTAATGTATGTTAGTATTGTATCTTGCACTGTTGTGTACCCGGTCCTCTTTGTGGATCATGTATTATGTGTTAATATTATTGTTGGTCTTTGTCATGTATGTTAACGTTATATTTTGCAGTGTCATTATGTCCTCTTGTTACACATTGTAATGTGTCCGAGTGTTGTTGAATAAATCTGAAATCATATGCCACGAAAGGGACTCGAACCCAGTGCCTACCAGTCTTACGCCTGATTCGTTGAACACTTCGCCATGGATACCGGTTATAAATGTTTTTAAATGTCTATTAGTAGATGGAACGTCTCTTGGCTAGCATGTTGTTCCTAAAACCTTTATAATTAGCAAAAACGACTAAACGAAATTTAACAATCATATAAACTGATAGTTGAGCATGGTATTTATATATTTATGAAGTGGATTACTATATTAATCGATTTTTAAAAATGTTTCTCGAAATATATATTTTCCAGATTGAAGTCCATTGCATATAGTGTTGTTGAATACTCCGTTTATCTAGCTATTAATTATTTACGATTTTAAAACAAACTACAATTTTGATTGCTTAGCTTCATTGCGTTCACTAAGAGGTCTAATTAATATCATTCGTATGCTCTCAATGGCGTGTGAAGATGAAAACAAAAGGTTTTGGTGGTGGGTGGTGGGAAGTGGGTGAAGTTCACATGTATGGCCGGCGGGATTCCAAGGCGCGAAGGCTGCAGAGAGTGGTCTGGAGGTTTCCCCCAAAAAATTGGAAGCTCTAAAAGGCATAATAGATATTGTCGCGCTATAATCTCGTTATATATCTTTATATCGTAATATAATATATTCTAACCACTTGGCACAAATCATCCACCATACGTATATATGTAGATCAGATTGAGGGTTTGCAGACGGATTGTATGGGCCATGTAGAAAATTTAATGTTCAAAACATTTCCAAGATATCTTAGAGACAATTTATTAAATGGGGACGCTGGGCACACACATAACTTTATCTACCCCACCCCCGACCCCCTATAACCATGTCCCCCTCCCGCGGCAGCGGCTCCACGCCACTGCACCTCCGTAAAACATATTGCTGCATCCTATAGAGATTAGACGACATGCACGTGGCCATGTTCATCAAGACATTATTGCCTAATAGGGGCGGGACGTAGTCCAAAGGGCTATTTTCCGTTCCAGCCAGTGATACACGATTGGTTTATCAAATTCCGTGTTGTGTGCTATATCTTGTTTATGGGATAGTTCACATAAGAGACCCGTTGCTGCTTTTCGGTAAGAGTAGCCCATGTAGCGACGACAGCGGGTTTCCTCTGAGACCATATGTCAATATAACCATGCGTAAACTCCTTTTATACAAACCATTGGGAGTGATTTTAACCAAATATTGAATTAATATTGATTAAAATTAGTCCATAAATGAACATAATAACCAGAAAGACCTCAGAATACTAAAGATCGGTTATCATGTTCATTTATGGACTAGATTAGAACATGCTTTATTAAATAGATACAAATTTAGTTGGCATTCATAATAAGTCGTGGTTTTAGTCAAATAACAACTGGATCCTCTCTTGTACATGGATACTAATTTAAAATATATAACGTGTGTTGTTCTTTTACAGTAATACAGAATTTTAAAACGATCAGATGTTCTTTTGACGGGTGATATGTTCTTGCCAGAAAATGTCTGACTTCATCACCGTTTCACTTCATGCTCAATTCACGCATGGAAACGTACTCAATTTCCCAAAATGAATTATTTTGTTTTAAAATGGCTCCCTTTCAATCTTGTAATACGAGGACTGCAACATGCAGTTTAATTGAACTTTGTTGGTTGCACGCCATGCACGTGTACGTGTTCATCCAGACATTATTGTCTAATGGATATTGATCAGACATCAATAAATACCAGTGTAATCGTTCTCATCTGAAGTTTGTCAACTGTGCAATAATCACGCAAACGAAATTAAATTGAAAACCAATAGATTAGATTACATCAAAAGTGGCGCCAATTACGAAGCTGTCAATGAACTTACAATAATGATTAAATACGTTGTATTCTAAGGGGAAGATTGGGGTGGGAGTTAAAAGTAAACGCCTTTTACACAAACTACTAGTATTATGAGTGATTTTAACCAATTAATATTGAAATGAACATACCTTATTAAATAAATAAAACTTTAGTTTACGTTCATAATACGTGGCGGTTTTAATCAAATAACGACTGGATCATGTCTTGTACATGGATACTAATTTAAAAGATATGTATGGGTTTTTCGTTTACGGTATGAATACAGGATTTAAAACGGTCAGATGTTTTTAAAACGGTCAGATGTTCTTTTGACGGGCGATATGTTTTTGGCAGAAAATGTCTGGCGCCCTCACCGTTTTCACGTCATGCACGATACACATGGAAATTCACTCAATTTGTCATAATGAATTACTTTGCTTAAAATAGATCCCTTTCAATCTTATAATACGGGCACTGCAACATGCAGTTTAATTGAACGATAATGTAACTACATGTACATGTATAATCATCTAAACGACATAACACGGACATGGCCAAATGTTTATCTCTACACAAGGCAATTATGCAATATGAATAACACACCATACAATGGAATACTAACATTACAATTATATGACATATATAGATCATAATTATGGTGTCTAAATAAATGTATCATAACTTCCGATATGCTAGTACGCTAGAGCCTGTTTATAATATGCCGAGTTTAAGCAACGCCATATCCTTCTGATAAAAAGATGCCTGTGGGGAAGGATACGCTCATCTTTAGCAAACATGCATCTTTATGTATCATCACTGCTTTGGCTGTGATTTATCAGTACAGTCATGCCATCTTAACTTTGTCGTAATATCCTTTCAACGCTGGCTTATGTATAGTTGTGTATTTAGCTACGCTAATATAATGGTTAACCGTTTTGCGATTTAGGTTGACATATCAATAGATCGTATTGAGAAAACATGCAGAATACGATAATGAGAATTCTGTTTAAAAACTGAACTTTATATGACCCCAAATACAAAACTAAATACATCTCAATATCCAGAGCTTGGAATTATGGGATGACGTTTGTTACATTAAACTATTAATTCAAGAAGACAGATTATACAGGAGTTCAGGGCGCATCAACTCCATTTTAAACTGTGTATCATAGACACCATACTAAACCTATCTTTGGACCATAAACTCCACCCCAAGACTATTTTGGTTGGAGCATGAACTCTATACTTAACTATTTTGGGGAGACAGATAAATAATTCTGTAATTGTTAATAGGGAGAATGAGGTCCATTCTCAAACTGTTTTAGGGATTACTTCACTATTTTTTACCTAGAGTTCGAGATTGGGCCCAATTCTAAATCATTTGTGTGCAATTATTATTGAATGCTAAAGTCATCATTACCACCTTGAAAACAAAACGTTTTTCATAAAGCATGTTGTAATCTGGACACTACGTATCAGAGTGAGACTTGCAATGGAACCTAATGGTTTACGGACAATTGATATATATATATCTATTTGACTTTATTTTGTGCAACGAAGCCATTTTAAAAGTGATACTAGTAATCGTTTAGTTAAATAGTTTAGATGATTTTAAATAAATACGGTGAACTTACACAGATTCAAATGCTTACACCTAAATTGTTTGTATTACTTGGAAAAGTTTAAAACAAAATTTAACCAGTTTTAGATACTCCTATATATGACTGAAAAGTCCAACTTAAAAACAAACCTCCTTGGCATCTACTTTATGTAATCAATAGCTTATGATTCTATGCATACATTTACATATGGCCAGCTACTGTGGAAATATCACAGCAAACAGAAGTCTATTTCCAAATACCAAATTAGTGTTTTACTTTATATGTCAATATAATTCACGTATAAGAACATACCCATTAGAATTTTCTGTAGAATAGATACATTTGAAAGTGTACATACCGCGTTTCCTGGAAACCGTTCTTCAATGCTAAGCAAATCCATAGCTAAGGAAGAATCCCATGTTTGTGCGTATATCGCCACATATCGCAGCTACGGTAACTAACCCACTTTGCAGTTGTATTGTCTTGCAATAATATGAATCTAATGACAGCGGTTACCACTCATCGGCATTTTGAAATCGATGTGCCATCACCTTAAAGTTACTATCACCAATGAACAAATCAATCATTACAAATCATTTACCGAAGCCAGGATGTCATTGGCTTCAAACATTTGTATAATAGGATTAAATGCGTACCACACAGATCTATTGGCTTGTAGAAAGTACAGAACCTCGCGCTCATAAAGACAATAGCCAGACAAACAAGCTTCAGTCTGTGAAATTGTTTAGAAGATCACTAATACACGATGCATTTTAATGGAATTTCTCTGTCGGCTGTTCCTAATCGAATGAAGCTTATTTTGAGAAGGACAACAGAACTATTCCGTATTTGTGATTTGCTTGAAGTAAATAGAAGGATAACAAGCACACAAAGAACTCTCAACTATTGTAGTTTATCTCAGTTGCGAAACGTTCCTATATTATTTAAAATTTTCGTGTGTCTAGAGTTACGTCGATTTTTTAAAATCAATTATTCATTGAGGTGCGACAAATAAGATCCCTGTTGACCATAATAGCAGCGCTGTCATGAAAAGCGCAAAAACAGACAACAGAATTATAAATGGCAATCATTGCTGCAAGATGTATATCTGTATACGAGGACAGGCATGGATAGTTGGATAGACACAACGAATCTCCTGAAAGCAATACACGCAACATATTATATGTGGTTCATTTAGTCCATGACAGTGGTACTGTGGGAATTCACTTTTAGTATGTTATGCACACGTCATATGTTTGTGAATTCGGTCATGACAGACATTTGTTGTAGGAACAAAAGCCCACAGAACAATGTCTACACAATTAGTATTCATATAATCAATTAGTATTCATATAATCCCAGTTTTTACTTCATTTTTAATATATATAGATAGAGACGATGAAAACGTACAGATCAAAGTTAATGTGTTACAGCTTTATTAAAATCCTCAATACTTCAAAGGAAAAACAAATAATTAGTTTGTGTGGTGTATTTAAGTGAATTACAGGCACGCCTGTTTTGGCAAACATACATAACTTGATATAGCTCATTTAATAAAAACAAATCATACGTTCGTGTTTAAGTCCCATGGTTCATTAATGTGATGGAAGTGTTATAAACGGGCTATGGTCTCTCATAAACATCACTTTACTCACTTTTGTTTCGCATTCAAATGTATACAGAGATAACTGCTTGAAAGCTATTGTTGGACTTGTATCGTAATAATGAACCGGACGAGAAAAGTGTTTGTGCCAGCGTGAGATGATATGGATGGTCAGGTAGACAGAGTGGATTTTGTCTTGGACAGTCAAGAGTCATGCGAGTAGGTGCAATAAGCTCGAATCCCTCCTGTACACGTGTACACGTTGTTAGTATTATATCTATGAGATACCAATTACGAATCCTTGATTTTGAGGTAAAGGTCGAGGGCTTCGTACATTGTACGCTGTTCACCCTTCATAGTAGTAATTGTGCTATATGCAACATAACTATGTCTTCAGTTGGACAAGTTTGTGTATAGTGGGACGTCTCTTCAGAGAAACGGTTTTAGAATTATCCTTTTGTTTAAGTAGAGCGGGACATTAGGAATACATGAAACAAAGTGACTATTACACAGTTGAATTCATTCTTTTGTTACACTGTTTGTGTCGACAATTATTATAGACTAGATTCTAACACTGACTGCAAAATCATATACTTGTACATGTATAACATTATTACAGAGGAAAAAAAGTTTGCTTTTCATTGCGACGTATTATTGATGTTTATAGTGCCTCAAATCTCTACATCTCTCCTGTCCGTTTAACAAGTCACAAGCCTTTGTGTTATTTCTTTGAAACCATCGTTGCGTTTACGCGAGTAATTATACGATAACAAAACATGTCTTCCATTTTTGCGTGCTAAAAATTCGATTTCAAAACACTTCGTTTTTTTAAAAGAAAATCCGTCGTACATCACTTCTATGCGAAAGTAAACTTTTTAAAATTTTACTTGTTAAATTTATACTGTCAACTTTCATCTATAAACATATATATACTATTAACCACTGTTACAAAATGAAAAGTAGGCCTACTGGTAATATAATGGGGGTTTATATTATGAATTTTTTCACTTACTATGATGATATACAATTACTGTAGTTGTACTTAGTATCACCGTTATGCAAGGAGAATGCACAGCACGTCGTAGGAAATATTACAATTTTGATAACAAAAGTTAAAATCAATTAATTTCTTGTTTTTGTTTTTAAAACAAGTTCTTCATTAGATACGATGTTTGTATGCTCACCGTTATGGTTACAATGTACAGCTTACGAATCTGTTCATCATTAGCCATACAATATACGTGTATGTGCTCATCAATAGTTAGTTAGTTATAACTTATTTACGTGCTAATATCCAATGAAGGTTCAAGCACGTATGTCATGGTCACGCAGTCCAGTTGACTCGACGGCCTGTCCAGGACAGAAGTTAGCGTTAGTATGAGAGAGGAAACCCGCTCCCCCAAATTGATAAGTAGCAAGGGATCTTTCATAATATTATGCACTTTCCCAGAGACAGGTTAGCACATACAACTGCCTTTGTGGTCACTGGTCGGTATAAGTGGTATTACACCTACCCATTGAGCACTCACTCTGGGTTGGAGTCGGAAAATGAGATCCGCCCGCGAGATTCGAACACTGTTCCTACCAGCCTGTAGTCCGTGGCGTTAACCACTACACCACGGAGGCCGGTCTCATCAATAGCAAACACAGGATGTTTATGTACTCAATAGCGTATACATGTTTGTGCTCATCATTAGCATATATACGGGATATGTTCATGTGCTCATCATTAGCACAGGATAAATGCTCATCATTAGCACATACAGGATATATAAATATCCATTTGGTGGTCAAACTATTATGATTTTCATGTAATAGTTTTGATAATTCCCTAAAGTGACTTTGCTGAAATGTAATTGTTAGTAGGCCTATATACATGTGTATTAGTCAAATTTGCGAAAAGTCGAAAGCAAAATTGAAAAACCATAAAAAAAAAGTATGGAAATTTATGAAAAATATGCCAAATGGAAACAGAATATTAATCGAGACACAATAAAATAACTGTATAATTTACAATAAGTGTAGTATATTGTCCAAGTCGAGACAAGATACTCCACCCGGTGGCGGCGGAATCATAAACTGGTTTTTTTACTCCAGTAAACAAATTCTTCATGATGTCCTTTAGGCGGTTGATTTGCCGGCCTTCACTCAAAACATTTAGGAAAGAAGTTATTCTATGATGTTTAATTAACAATGGTCTTTCGACATATTATTGAACAATATTAAACTAGTCACTGTGATCATTATTTAAAGAAATTTTGAACTTTAAGATTTGTAATTTAAATAAATCGGCAACCTTAAAGGGGCATTCATTTACCATCTGCTTGTTGCTTTTTCGTGAACATGATGGCTTCACTGCATTTGTTTTATATCGCCATGTTGGTACAGGTATTCATAACTTTATAGCATTGTTTTCTTTAATTTAGAAACAAGGCAAGTTTAAAATGTCATCATTTGTGTATAGTAATAGTGTTGAGATAAATGCAACTATAAGCTGCGCAGATCGTATGTGTAATTTCTTCTAGAAATCTAACATGAACATTTTGATGGAATTAATAATTATTATTACTGTACGGTGTTCGGTAAACAAAAACTGTCAGTTGGTCCATTTCTGACGTTTTGTTCTGCGCATTGCCACTCGTGTCTGGAAGCGAGCAACACACACCGAATCAATGTCTGCAATATTAGATAACGTACAGCCGTCTGTCAAACCAGATTAGCACTTCCGATAGAACGTGACACGGACTGTGATCACAACATGAACGACGTGGACTAGAAAAGTAAACATCACAGTGGTAACCGAGTACAGAGGGTGTTACCATGGTGAGTGAACTAACTAGGCAGGTTGTTAATCTCCGGAAATAGAGTTTTTTTTATACATGTAGTCACCAATATGCAATAAAGCGGGGTCTTTTTGTTCTGCAATTTGGCAAGTTTTTGCTTCCAGTGTTTGTTGATTGGTATCATATCGTGCCATGGTGATGTTGTGTTTATGGTGTTGAATAGTATCAGTATTTAGAAAAATTACGCTATCAATCCCGTTATTTCTTTATGTAATCCAATATAGTTACAGTGAGAATAAATAGATATTGTAAAAACAAATTTGGGGTCGACAAAAAAGCAAAAGTAAATACAGCTACTAAGTGACAACTTCAAAATGTCAACAATTAATGTCCCTTACACCACCAATCCAAAGCATATATTTTTAGAAAAAAATATTGGTATAAAAATTTAATCTAAATATGAGCCTTTTTCGTTGTATTAATATTTGAAATAAAATTAATTCAAAACCATTCAGGACTATCCAGGATACAAAACTATGGTGTTTTAATGTCATCTTGTGCTGACGGCCTCACATTGGAGAAAGGTGGGGGTTGATACCTAAACATGTTTGTAATGTAGAATCAAAATGTATCTATTTTCAGCATTTCTTGCTTCAGATAATAAGTATTGTGACCCTTGTTTCTTAATATTCATCCTTGCAAATGACACAAAAGCATATATGTTGTATAATTTGATGAGAACAATCACTTTTATGTACTGATGAATATCCATGAGATTTCAAGGTGTTCGTGTGAGATCGTGAGATTATGCCCAAATACATGTATGTGATCGTTGATAGGTGTGCAGAAGAGGTGTCAGTATTTTGAGATAGTATCATTGCTCTAACGAAGTATTGCTTCCAAGTAACATTTAATATGATTTGTGGTTTCAGTTTACAGATCTATGATAATTATTATGTTTTGCAATACATGTACAATGAAACCACATACCCGGTATATATTACAAAACACATTAAATTTTCAGTGGCGTCTTAAAAACAAACTTACTGAGTCGGTGTGTGGTCAACTTTCATGTTCTTCTTTCCTTTCACTGCAGGTGATTGTAAAAACATCTTCGTTTATTTTTGCACTAAATATTGTCAAAGCTATGCGAACTCTGTTTCAACGACAAATAGATATTCCTGTAGAAATAACCAGCAAGTGTAATTCACATTAAGTTACCCAAGTCTCCGACTCAGTGACTATTGCTCTTATGTACATGAACAGTGAGGATGTAACATACTACATGTTTGTCCTTACATAGGAGTATGTTTACTCTTGCTGCAATCTTCACTTTTCTGACCTGTTCATCAATCAAGTATAGCATGCAGTGTCTATGAAACAGGTCAGCATTATATAAAAACAGCAGTGAGACATAACATACATCCGATGTGAGGTTGAAGGATCGATCCTCCTCGGTGGGGTTATTTCCAATTCCAATCAGTGATCCATGACTAGTACATCAAAGGCCATGATGTGTCCTATCTAATCCTGTCTGTGGGAAAGTGCAAATATACAAGATCACTGATACGATACTAATCGGTAAAAGTATATACATGTATGTGGTGGCAGTAGGTTTCTTCTGTGTCAACATAACAGTATATTCATTTCAGTCATTTTATTACATCCTTTACATCAGAATTTCCAAATGAATCTGTCAAAATTCTGCCCTCTAACATTTTAGTAAGATTGATTCTCTTTTTGTGGTATTTTTGTATGTTTTCTGGAGCACGGTAATCAAACTCCATTATAGATGGGAGTCTATCACAAATATTACTGTACGTATCGCAAATGTTAGACACATCATTCATACTGAACATGTACGACTGTGTCTCCGGATGGATTCCAGACTCCTCCAGCATCTCAACGCATAGTTCGGGCATATCAGGAGGAAACAGTGTCCTGAAATAAGAAATAATTATACATTACATTTGTCTTCACTCGTAACATATATAACACTACAGAAGCCAATTTTACAAAACATTTACGACTAGTTGTGGACATAAACGTAAATATCTCACTAAAAGTGTTTCCCAAAATATAACTCAGCCTAATTGACCCTAGGAACGAATAGAGTGTGCGATTAATATGTCACAAATAACAAAAAACCAATGACATTGCAGCTAATAATCATAGTCATATTTTAGCGATCGAAATTTGTCTACCTACATTTACATACACAATTAGTCGTAAAGTAGACTTACAGAACTTTGTGAAATTAGCTTCTGTACTACAAAGAAAAACTTGTAGCTTGCTACTAAATAATGCCAACATCCATTAGTGGCTTCCATAAAAGATATTGCTTGTATAATAATGTGTGGTATTTCCCACTGGTATCTGGTAGAGATATCACTTTTTATAATCTTGATGAGCATGTTTTGCGTCATTCTTACTAGTAGTGACTACACATTGAGCAACAACCCTGTGAACGCAGACAAACTTAATCATAAGCGCCACCTACCGGTATTTGCTGTGTGCTAAGGGCAGATAACTGAGGAATATCACCCATTACTAATTATAAAGTAAAGTAAAGTTTGTTTTATTTAACAAGAACAAGAATTTATTTGCATTCGGGCCGTTGCATAACGGCATAGGAGGAATATATACATAAACATTTTATAATATACATGTGACAAGATGGATGACAGTTTGATAAGTTACTTAATATATACACATTTCATTCATAATTATAGCTAATAAGTATGTACTTGCACATCCATAGGATACGACTACAGTAAAGTACTCTTATAATGAACTGCAAGGGACCAGGAACATTGGTTTGTTATATCAGTAGTTCGTTGTATACATTTACAGTAGTTCGAAAGTCGGCCATGTTGGATTTTTGCACACAAAAAAAAAAATTAATAATTAAAAAAATCTTTAATATTTCATTTATTATGATTAATAAAAACAAAAATGCATAAACGTCACGTTTGGTAATGTTTTTTTTACAATATCGTCGTATGTCGGCTGCTCTGCAATAACAATTCCCTCGTCAGCTGTCAACTAGTCGGTCAGCGT
>JAUTCZ010050612.1:0-11124 GCA_032273805.1 Melanodrymia brightae | reverse complement strand
ATCCCTTGCTACTTATCAATTTGGAGTAGCGGGTTTCCTCTCTCATACTAACACTAACTTCTGTCCTGGACAGGCAGACGTGTTTGAATCTTAATTGGATATAAGCACATAGATAGGTTATAACTAACTAACTAACTAACTAACTAACTAACTTGAGAGTCGGCAAATCGTGTGGCCACCTAATCTGTCTTCGACTCATGAATATTCACAGACTTACGAATCCCCGACTCGCTATGCCATACTTACAGCTAATCAGTCGCTGATTAGTATATCAATTTTGGAAAAAGTGTCTTAATTTGAACATTTCTTCTTTGGGTTTACATCTGCCATTACATAAGAAAATCGAAATAAATTAAGCAAATGTTCTATTTCAATTTCTTTATTTCTGCCTTGAGCCAGACAATTTGTAACAGTTTGATTTACATGTAGTTAGTTAGTTAGCTAGTTAAGTTAGTTATTACATGCTTATATCTAATTAAGGTTCACGCAATCCAGCTGCCTCGAAAGTCTGTACAGAACAGGAGTTAGTGTTAGTGTTCGTACGAGGGGAGGACACCCGCTACATGTATTTGATAAGTAGGGATCGTTTATATAACCTTTTCCACAATCAAGACAGTACATACACGGGTTTTGTTAACCAGTTGTGGGACAGTAGCCGGAGTAAGTGGTGTATCCATTGCGATATGCAAATACCTTTTATTAGTTTCAAACTTGAATTTGCTGCTATAATTGCAACATTTTTGTTCTGCTTGCACGACCAGTGTTCACAACTGGTTTAACAAAGTCCGTGGTATGTAGAGTCCTGACAGTGGGAAAGTGCATATAAAATATCCATTGCTATTTATCAAGGGTATAGAGGGTTTCCTCTATCATACTAACACAAACTTCTGTCCTGGACAGCTGGACTGTGTGGCCATGACAGACGTGCCGATATAAGCATGTACATACGTTATAACTAACTATCTGTTTGCCAAACTGGAGATAGCTACAAAACACACAGTTCTTTCGTTTACTTGTGGGATATGCACCGTATTGTCTCTGTTGGTTTTGTAAGTAGTGACCGGTTTACGCCAATAGCAAGGAAAATCAATTGCTTTTGATCAATAATTGTGTGGCTATTGACTCCAATGCATTGGTGGAGAAACCTAATTGGTTTTCATGTGCCCGTTTGCTTTAATTCTTTCACAGGTTCTCTTCAAATATTATCTCTGTCTGGAACGTGGCTGTTATTCTTGAAACATACCTGTTACAAATAGAGAGTATACACGATGCTCTGGTTACTTACCCGTGGGTACCATGCTGGAAATGTGTATAGTTCATGACCTGAGACCAACATAAATGTTTGCTGTTGTTCTAGATAGCATCAATGTACACTGTTAGCCACATATCTAGACATTAGCATACTATGCATATTTGTCCACCTGGAGTAAGCGTTTCCTGAAAATGACAATCGAAGTTCACTATAATACACTGTTCGTTTTGTCAGTGCAAACAAACCTACATAATTTTACCAATTGAATAGAATTTGGTTTAACATGCATGTTACAATACATGTAGGCTTATGTAATTGTTTCAAACCTGCCGATAGTTGGACCACATGGTGTCCAAATAGTCATTTGTACGGATAACCCGGAATCACTAACAAACGTCTATCAGGCATGGTATCTTATCTTGACACAACTTGTTTTCTCTTGACATTAGCTTGACATATAAATTACTGGCCTGTCTTGAAATAACTTGATTTGCATTGTCTTGTATTCACATACCGGTATATTACCTTCATCACGTATCTTGGTTTGTATTGTCATATCTTGTCGTGACATAAATATGTCTTGTTTTGATCTGTCCTGGTCTTGAAGTACATTGTCTCTCCATACATTAGCTGTCTAGCTTGCCTAATCTTAGGATAAAATAATCCTTTTTGATATACGTATAATTATAATATATAATCATGTTTGTCTCCACACATGTACGTTGCCATTGCCTATATGTTTTTGCAGTGACGGGTCTTGTGTGTTCCACGCATGCATACTAGTTAGTTAGTTAGTTAGTTATAACTTATGTACGTGCTTATATCCAATGAAAGTTCAAGCATGTCTGTCGTGATCACAGTCCAGCTGCCTCGACTTCCTGTCCAAGACAGAAGTTAGTGTTAGTATGAGAGATGAAACCCGCTACTCCAAATTGATAAGTAAGAAGGGATCTTTCATATGTACTTTCCCACACAGGTTAGCACATACCACGGCCTTTGTTAAACCAGTGGTGGACACTGGTCGGTATAAGTGGTATCACTCTGGGTTGGAGTCAGAAAGTGAGATCCACGAGCGGGATTCGAACTGTTCCTACCAGCCTGTAGTCCGAAGCGTTAACCACTACACTACGGAGGCCGGCGATCATGCATACTAGTATTGTCTTTACTTATTATTATAGTTTTACACTTACATATCTGGTATGTTCTTGGCATGCATTAATGTCTTGTTTTGTAATTACTGTTTTGCATTGGTATGTCCAGTGTTTTGGCGTGCGTTATTGCCTTGTCCTGTAATTACTGCTTTCCTTAAAACAACGTGTAGAAATACTTAACAATGCCCCTGCTTCTGCCAGATAAGATTTCTGTATAATATTATGTATTTTTATGTAGGTATGTATGTACGTGTATTATCATTGTAACGTTATATGCCTATGGTTCACTGTGTGTGGCCTAACTCATTTGTACTGCTCATGTATCAATGAATAAAGTATTGTATTGTATTGTATTGTATTTATTATTGTCTTGTCGTATATTGTTTTGCTCTGCCCATTTGTATAGACCTACATGCGATATCTGTTTAGTCATGTCATCTTGTCTCGTCTTATTTTGATTTGCTACTCCTCTGTGCATGAGATCAATACTTGGTGATTATTTCTGTGATATCACACAATAACTCAGTACTATCACAACCCGAACACAGGAAACCCAATTAAACTCTACTGCGTCGGGAAAAATCGAAAACAGTTATAGCTCTATGAAACGCCAAGGTTTCTAGTGTTGTGGTGCTTTGTTATGTCATGCCGTCATATTCAGAATTACAGCCACTGTCTGGAATGTTCTTATACTGAAGGCGCGTGGATTATTGCCAGAGGAACATAGCCAAACATTTTGCACGGGTGATACGGAATGGGCACGCACTGGTATGTATGTATGTATGTATGTACATGTACATCCAATAGCATATGTATTGGTGAAATATTGCAATGTTCGCGATACGTGGTTATTGATATTTTCAAAGCGTATTCTAAAACAACATGTGTTACGCGTTTCCGGTTACAAGTGATGCTTCAGTAATGTAGACTGATTCAGATTGATCCCATGTTCAGTTAACATAATAAAGACTTTGAGTCAGTGAGATTTATGCGTGCTGTAACTATAGAGGATAATTATGTCAGATAATTTATAGGCAATGTTATATTATTCCCTTTTGCTTAGCTAGTTAGTTATAACTTATTTACGTGCTTATATATAATTGAGGTTCAAGCACGCCTGTCATGGTCATGCAGTCCAGCTGCCTTGATTACCTGTCCAAGACAGAAGTTAGTGTTAGTATGATAGAGGAAACCCGCTACTTCTATTTGTTAAGTAGCAAGGGATCTTTTATATGCACTTCCCACACAGGACAAGACATACCAAGACCTTTGTGGACGCTGGTCGGTGTAATTGGTAGTACTCCTACTCACTGAACCTTGCTTGTGGTGCACTGACTCTGGGTTGGAGTCAGTACTGCGATTAAAAGTCCCATATGTCTGAAGACTGGTGCGTTAACCACTGCGCTATGGATGCTGGTAGTTAGTTAGTTATAACTTATTTATGTACTTATATCTAATTAATTGAAGCCAGTACTGGGATTAAATCCATATGCCACAAATGGGATTCGAGCCCAGTATCTACCAGTCTTAAATCCGACACATTTAAACTATGCACCACACAGACCAGTATTGTACAAGCGATATACACCGATTATGCATAATTATGACATGTATACAATAGAGGTTAATTTGTTTTTAATAGCAAATAAAACAAAATTATACAATTGAAACAGTCAAAGCGATATACACTGAACATGTATAATTATAATATGAATACAGTAGAGATTATGTTGGTTTCAATATCACTCATGTGCAAATAAAACACAATAATACAATTGAAACAGTACAGGCGATATACACCGAATACATATATCATTATAACATGTATACACAGTGATTAAAATTGAGTATTCATGGGTTTAGAAGAATTCTAGAGGTATGATTTTCATATTATGTTTGAAATGACATATTTAAAAATTATATTTACTAATAATTAATATATCTTGTTACTTGTGTTACTTGTGTTGTTGCGTGCTTCTGGTAGCTTGGACACTTGCACGTACCTTCTCTGCCCTATCTTTAATGATGTTATCTATTACTGTATATATCCGAGTAGCTTTTGCATCCAAACTAGAAAATTGTCCAACAGTTCTGTGGTTACAAATGTATGCCACTTCCCAAGAGAAAATGTCAATTCTAAATTTCTTTATTAAAAAGTCCAAATAAGATTAAGGCCAGCTTTCCATTAACACGATTTCGCGCGTGCTTCGGCACACGATTTTATCGATATAGTACATTTACATTGTACCCTTTCCAAATCCAAATCGCGTATAATATGGAAAGGGTACATTCAGTTGTAAATGCACTATATCGATAAAATCGTGCACTGAAACGTGCGCGAAATCGCGTTAATGGATAGCTGGCCATAAAAACACTTTTGTCCAAAATATCCAGAAATGAACAAAATGCTATGATATGGTTCTATTTACCACGCCTTGCCCCAATTCCAGGGAAAACACTGTACTATTATATTTAAAACCTTGAAAGGTTTAATTACAATAATCAATAAGTACTGAATGATAACAAACAATGGTGTCAATTCTGCTTGCTGTGTGTTGCCATCTCCTTGCGGTAATCCTTCCGAGCTCGACTAAAAACAGCTAATGGGTTGATCGAAGTTAAGTAGGAAAGCAAGTAACTCTGAAAAATAATATAGTATACCATCAAGCAATGTCTTAAAAGTTTATGTCTGTGAATGAAAAGATTTGTTTAGACTGAGTGAGTGTCTAATTTCGATAATTATTAACAGAAATTAAATGAAAATGAATGGTTGCAATGTTTGGCCTCAAAGGCTTGATGTAATAATAGTTGCGACAACATTGTAAGGTCATGTTTACAACTGTTTAGTTTCATGGTGAAAAGTTGTATAAGAATTGATAAATTATCACTAAAAGCTTCTAATCGATGATAAATATATATACCAGCACTAAGCTATCGGAAAAGAAAATATAAATTGCGAGAAAGTGTTCTCAATATAAATTAATCCAGTAACAACATCCAATAGCAGACCTTCACTCAACAGAGTGGGACGTAGTCCAGCGGTATAGAGTCCACCTGTGGCTCTATGGGTCGAAGGATCGATCCTCCTCCGGGAACCTGATGGGTTATGTCCCATTCCAACAAGTGATCAACGACTGGTCTATCAAAGGTCATGGTATGTGCTCTCCTGTCTGTGGGAATGTGCACATAAAAGACCCCTTGCTGTTATTCGGTACGAGTAGCCTATATGGCAGCAGCAGGTTTCCTAAGTGACCAAGTGTCGATATAACCGCATTTTACATCCAATAACCAGTTTATTAATCAATGTGTTCTAGTGGTGTCATTAAACAAACAATCTTTAATTTAAACCTTGACTCAACTAGACTTGTGTGCTGATGGACCAACACTAGACATACATGTGTAGATTTCAGATTTATTCAACAACACTCAGACACATTACAATGTGTAACAAGAGGACATAATGACAGTGCAAAATATAACATTAACATACATGACAAGGACAAACAATAATATTAACACATAATACATGATTCACAAAGAGGACCGGGTACACAACAGTGCAAGATACAATACTAACATACATTACAATGGCAAGAACAAACATTAATATTAACACCCGTACATTTATATAATACACAGAGAGAAACGGATAAACAGTACATTATACCAACAAAATTAATTAATAAATTAATATATATATATATTATTCTCAAACAGAACCGGGTACACGACAATGCAAGATACACTACTAACATACATTACAATAGCAAGAACAAAGATTAATATTAACACCCGTACATTTATATAATGGATGGATGGGAATCTGTAGTATGAAGCACTATGAAAAAAGCCTGCAAATGAAAGTTTCTGCGATTAGTAATGCTGCTTAAAATGACATAATTATCGCGGCCTAATACACTGATTTTTGTTTATTTGTTGTGTTGTATGTGCCATGTTTTGACACCCAATAGCCGATGTCTTTTTTCGTGCTGGGGTGTCGTTAAATTTTACTCCATTCATTCATTCATTCATTCCATAATGCATTCGACTGTGATTTTCTAAATAGGCCTATAATTATGTGTGTACACTAGAAAATGGATTTTGTTTTACATTTTGGCCTAAGGCTATTGGATATTTCCTTTACAGTGTATATGGGTATCTAAGCATCAGTTTACCCTTATCATCTTTGGTTTTCAATGCATAATATGTAGTTCATAGACTGGTCCGTAGCCTATTCAAAATTCACTGCGGGGTGGGTTGTTTTAAAAGAAAAATATAGTTAACCTTCAATAGTTAAAAGAAATATGTTTAATAGAGTGGACCCAACTATTATCGGGTGTGTCATCAACTCCAAGGTAAAATTTAAGTAAGTCATACGCAGCTATTTTATTTATAAATATATGGGTTTTGGCAGGTGGGGCGAGTCGGTTTTTTTCTTTTAATATGGACGTTTGTTCAAGCACGTGTATCATGGTCCCGCAGTCCAGATGCCTTGACTGCCTGTCCAGGACAGAAGTTAGTGTTGGTATAATAGAGGGAACCCGCTACTCCTATTTGATAAGCGGAAAGAGATCTTTTATGAGTATGCACTTTTAAACAATTTGTTTAATGATGTGATCTTTCGACTGTTTGATATTCAATGACCAAAGTGCGTCATGTGAATTGCTATGGGAAAATATTTGTAATTGAATAATCTCTCCATTCTTAATAAATATATCTTGTTTTATCGGAAGATGTTATTATTCCCCAAATAATAATGTAATTAGTGTATTTTAGGCGGCAAACTGCTGAAGAACGGGAAGCTGAACGACAAGCCGCAAACCGGCTCATGTTGAGTTTGCAAGCGGAAGCCAGCAAGACCGTTTACGACATCCGCGATCCGTTATGTCTTAGCAACACTTCACTGAACGCACTTCAGAATCTCCAGCCCTGGGTGGACGAGTCTACTAGAACCTCGGGGTAGTTCAACTATTGACTCGTGGACGCAAGGGCCGGTCTAGGCCGACAGACAGACAGACAAACTAATTGTTTATTAAAGTCTCACCTCAGTATTAAAACAGAACTCATGCCCACGACAGGCGTCTGCTATAACACCTTGCTCTGAATGTGGACGTTAAACATGTTGACCTGGACATATTGACGAACTAGTTCAGTCAAACTGGATGTTTAACACAAAGAACTTATTATTTTATTAAACGTCTGAACAAAAAAAGAACATCATGAATTAATAGCGGCTTTGTGTCTAAGTAAAGAACAAAAGTGAGAAGAAAACGGGTTACTTCCGGTACCAACAGCCAGTAAGAACGAGTATATCATTCCTCAACGACATGTTTAAACAACAAATGGAATGTTCGTGCGGATTGGCTGTTTCACGTCTGACACTAATATTGTGGTATCAGTGGCGGATTCAAGAGGAGGATTTGGTCATGGACGCAGATAAGGTTTTTGATACAAAAATGCATGATATATTATCATGAAGGATCTTAGCTGTACATATTTTTAAGGAAGCCGAAAAGGTACTTGCATGTTCTTCGTGCCCCCACCCCCAACCAGATACACGCGTGCCGTTATAGTCTTGTGTTTGTCTACATTTAATTTAATATGAGAATGAATAGTTTTGTCCAGCTGTCAGTTGACGTGCTGACCGTGTGTTGTCGACTTTGATTCTCACAAAAATAGCAATGCGCTTTGAGAATCAGACATAAGACATTTGAATGCGTTGCTGTAGCAATCACGAGAGACTACGCTTATAGTTTGTTTATATTGTGACATCGCAGCAATGAAGTGTATCTGTTCTGGATAGGCAACCCAGACCTCTGAATTACGTACCCATATTTGGATATAGGCAAGTTAATCTAATATTCATATCCTATGATATTCAATGTATTTATTTTCTTTTTCCCGTTTCCTTGAAGTTAACTATTATTTATTTTGCGATTTTTGTATAACCTGTACATAAAATATAAACTATTTTTCGTAATGTTAATTTCAAATTCTGCTACTAGATCATATTTAGCAATATGTTTCGAGTTTAGACATGCTTACCAAAACAGCACATATGTATACGCTTATCTGATCATTGCCTTTTCATCCAATAGAAGACAGACTTTATAAATTGCGTGCTATAGGCCTAAATGAAGCAATCGAAGACGAATTTAAGTTTACAAATTTAAGTTGATATCAAATTGGCATTTTTATCTTAATCTAAAAGTAAAATACATTAAGTGTGTTTAAGTTAATAAAACTGCCGTCTTCTGAAAATATACAAACTTTACGTAATCTTGAAAAATATTTGTATCAGTCATTTTTAAGAGGGGAAATGTTTATTAATAATTAACAATATATCATGTTTATCCTCCTAATCGCATTTTTATGCATCTTTGTATTTAAAATGCCACACTGTACATGTATATAAACACAACTGTTTTTGTACATCTGGTATTTATGTTATATATTGTTCCTATAGCCATGATGGCTTTGGTTAATAAATGATTCTGATAATTATATCGAATGGTAGAAACAATACACGCCATGGGTTGTAAGTTAAACATGTATTGCTTTCGCAGCCATTCATGAGTACATTCCATCTCAACTTTTCTCTATATCTCTTCGACTCTGCCATGTGCACAGATACGCATTTGGCCACATCAATGTTTTGCCATTTAAATTTAACAACACTGAAGCACATTGATTAATAATGACAAACCATTGACTTATCCAAATGCGTATTTTTGCACAAGGCAGAGTCAAAGGGATATTACAACATAGTTGAGATGGCATGTACTCACAAATAACAGCCACAGTAGTGACGATACGAAGTATTCGCGAAAGTTGAGCATGTCCTGAAAACAGTTTTTAGAGAGAGAGAGAGAGAGAGAGAGAGAGAGAGAGAGAGAGAGAGAGAGAGAGAGAGAGAGATATGAAAGTTCAAACCCTCATAGTTGAGATTGTACTTGTTTTTAACGAAATCAAGAATTGATAAACTCTGATTAAAATTGTACCCACCCATGAATCTGTCATCACCGGGCTTAAACCCGCTGATATTTGTTTAAATTTTAATATATCAAGCACAACATTTGAAGATTTCCATGATTTGTCTATATTATCCAATATCTAAGAGAGTGTTTATATTTAATATCATCACTAACGGTTGCAACCCGCCTGCCGATGACGTGCGCTGATAACAAGCCATGTGGTCAGGCAGCAAATCCCGTTAAGAACTGCAAACTTCTGTCTTATCTGGTCCAGTTAAAAACCGATTAACGTTACTGACTACAGTGAAATTGATCAAAGAACCGTTGAAGACCGGTCATCTTTGAAACGCATTGACATGTAATTAAATTAATTCTACACGTTCACAGGCGCAGCTTAAGGAGGACATTTCAAACGTGCTGGTCTGAACGCAATACGCACAGACGGATACATTCTTTATTACAAAATACAACAGGTTTTGAGAGATAACTGAATATTTATCAATTATAGACCACCTTTGAGGGCAATATCATGTTTTATGGACTCAAGAAGGTGATATTGACCGATGCCGGAAGCGGAAGTTGGTCAATATCACTTTCTATCGGACCGGCGAGTTATTTGTTAATTACAAATGTTGTTCATGAGTTTCAATTATCATTTAATTGTTCATCTTTGTATGTTGAGAAATAGATAATATTATATGAGTGACCACGACAGACGATGTTTACGACACGAGTGCCAAAATGATTATATTTCCCAAGCGAGCACGAGGAAAAAAAATTAATGTGATAATTTAGGCACGAGTGTCTTAATAATCGTCTGTCGTGGACACGAATGCAATGTTTTGTTTATTACCGTAGAATTGTTCTGCTAAATAAGAATTTCAGTTAATATTTACAAACTAACGTTCCATTGCCGACGGGAAAGAACTATCGCCAGGTTGTACTTTTATGACAGACAGAGAAGTACTCTTATGACAGCCAATCAGAAAGATAGGTACTCTTATGGCAGCTAATCGTTAAACAAAAGGGACTAGCGATAAATATGAACCTTGTTATGCTGAACCTCGTAAGTAATAAACAAATATAATATATCTACATGTAGTTATAAATAATAAACAAACCAAAAAGGTTGGTTTGTTTAACGACACTTCTGGAACACGTTGACTATTAACCAGCGGTTATTGGATGTCAAATGGACAGTTATATCGATACTTGGTCACAGTAGAAACCCGCTGCAACCACATAGGCTACTCTTCGTCGAGTAAAAGCAAAAGAACGTTTATGTGCAATTTCCCACAAACAGGATAGCACACATCACGGCCTTTAATAGACCAATAGTGGACGACTGGTTCACAAAGGAAACAAACACACCCTATATCCAAAGACTACAAACACCGAATGATACAACGAACGCCGAGTCAACCGTCGCACGTCGGAGAGAGACACAACTTAAATAATCGCTTTTTTCATTATTAACGACGTTTGTTTTTAAAATTCCAATGATATGGTTAAAATTAACAATAATTTCGCAGTCTGTATGCTAAATCACAAAACACATAGTTAAGTATGAGGGAAGATATGACCTATTTTATTTACAAAATTTGTGTTTTTTGGTACACATCCATCAAAAAACATTTGTTTTTCATATATACTGCACAAATATCGTTCAAATTTTTACACTGAATCTAAAGACATAGTTCATAGTTTCCACGGATTGCATTTGTTACCTTATTGTGATGTTCGAAAT